>VMDO01006838.1:0-96398 GCA_007922755.1 Pedetes capensis
TTCAATTTATACGCTGAGCAAATAATCCGAGAAGCTGGACTTTATGAGGAAGAATGCGGCATCAAGATTGGAGGAAGACTCATTAACAACCTGCGTTATGCAGATGACACCACTTTGCTTGCTGAAAATGAAGAGGATTTAAAACATTTACTGATGAAGATCAAAGATCATAGCCTTCAATATGGGTTACGACTAAACACCAACAAAACAAAAATCCTTATGACTGGGTCAGCACGCAACTTCACATTAAATGGAGAAAAGATTGAGGTTGTCCAAGATTTTACTTTGCTTGGCTCTATAATCAACACCCGTGGAAGCAGCAGTCAAGAAATCAAAAGATGCATTGCTCTAGGAAAAGCTGTGACAAAAGATCTCTTTAGAGTATTGAAAAGCAAAGATGTCACATTGAAGACCAAGGTGCGTCTGACTCATGCCATGGTATTTTCGGTCGCATCACATGGTTGTGAAAGCTGGACACTGAACAAGGGAGACAGGAGAAGAATTGATGCTTTTGAATTGTGGTGCTGGAGACGTCTATTGGATATACCATGGAGTGCCAAAAGAACCAACAGATCTGTCCTAGAAGAAGTACAACCAGAGTGCTCCTTGGAAGCAAAAATGGCCAAACTGCGTCTTACATATTTCGGACATGTAGTCAGGAGAGAACAATCCCCAGAGAAGGACATCATGTTTGGAAGGGTGGCAGGTCAACAGAAAAGAGGAAAACCCTCCACCAGATGGATTAACACAGTGTCTGCAACAATGGGCTTAAACATAAATCAGATGGTTTGCCTGGCACAGAATCGGCAAGTGTTTCGATCTGCTGTACATAGGGTTGCTATGAATCGGACTCGACTCGACGGCACCTAACAACAGCAACAACAATTTTCCTAGATTCATACTACGTACATTCCATGTTCCAATTATTAATGGATGTTTACAGTTGTTTCTCCTCATTTTGAGTTGTGCCACATCAGCAAGTTGAGAACCCTGGGGCTTTACTCCATTTCCGTCATCACGGTAGACTCTACTTGGAGGTGGCAACTCTTCCCCAGTAGTCTTTTGAGTGCCTTCCAACTGGGAGGCCTCATTTTCCGGCACCATATCTGACAGTGTCTCTCTGCTATCCATAGGTTTTCAATGGCTAGTTGTTTCTGGAGTGGCTCGCCTGGTCCTACTCCATATATATGGCATTGACATTCTGAGTGATAATATGCTGTTCTTGAATCTAATTATAAAAATTATGTTTTCATTACAGAAAATTTTATGAAGTACAAAGATTGTCTGCTAAATTCTTCATGTTATAAATATATGTGATATAAATTTATATATAATATATGTATATAAAATTCTGAGTTTTCAATTTTTACATGTTTTACATTTTAATAAATATTCTTCTGAGATATATATATATATATATATATATATATATATATATATATATATATATTTGTGGTACTTGGGGATTGAGTCCCTGCCTTCTGCATGCTTTGCTAGTGCTATCCCACTGAGCTGCACCCCCAGCCCATTGTCTGCTTTTTATCTTGAGACAGAGTCTCACTAAGTTATGCAGGCTGCCTCTGGGCTCTGACCCTCTTCTGTGGGATTGAAGGCATGCACCTCAGTGCCAGGCCTGTGCTACAATTTTAATTGTTTTATAGCATTCTATATTGATATAACATGATTTATTTAATCAATTCATTAATCATAGACATTTAGATTGTTTCCAAACTTACAGCATAGTAAATAATATTATAATATAAATAACCCTTTAGAAATCATTGTGCAATCTCTGCTACTTCCTTAGAGTAATTTTTAAGAGTGGAAGTATTGGAACAACTGAGTCATTCATTATGATGATTCTTATATACATTGCCAGGTTGCATTCTAGAAAGGTCATACCAATTTTCATTCCACAAACAGATTATGAGAATTCCTGTTTTGTCATTCCATACTCAATACTGACAATTCTTTTTTTTTTTTTTTTTTTTTTTGCGGTACTGGGGGTTGAACCCAGGGCCTCGTGCCTGCATGCTTTGCAAGTACTGGACTGCTGAGCTGCACCCCCAGCCCATTTTTTTACTTTTTGAGACAGGGTCTCGCTAAGTTACACAGCCAGCCTCTTGTCTTGAACTTGTGATTCTCCTGTCTCCACCTCCAGAGAATAGTGACAATTCTTTTAAAAAATTATTCTCCACTTATGAGACAAGAAACATCATCTCATTTTAAATGTGCAGTTTTGATTACATAATATATTATATGGCTTTCAAATGCTTATCATCAGTTTTGTTGTTGTTGTTGTTGTTGTTGTTAGGTGCCGTCGAGTCGGTATCTGACTCATAGCGACCCTCATAGGGTTTTCAATGGCTGACTATTTCGGGATTGCCTTGGGAGTGGATTGCCAGGCCCTTCTCCCATTTTTGCGGTGCTGGGAATTGAACTCGGGACCTCAGAGACTGCAGCGCAGCACTTTACCCACTGAGCTAAATCCCAGCCTCTTATCATCAGTTTACACATTTTATTTTCTGTGCACTGCCCAAGTCTTTCTTATGAGGTATTGCTTTATTTTTAATGATTTTTAAGACCTCTTCATATAGTAATAATAGCAATACTTCATTATATGTGTTAAAACATTCATCCTCCTCTCAGTTTGTGGTTTTGGAAGGAGCATTTTCCAGCATATTTCTGTTTTCATGTTTTACTTATTTTAATCTTAAAATGAGTAGGCACAGTGACTCAGCACTTGGGAAAACGAAGTCAAGGAATGTGCTAAAACTTGGAAAGTAGGGGAGCGATTATAGCTTACAAAAATGCATTCCCAATGCATGTTGTGAGTCCTATATAAAGGCAACAAATTTACTCTATATTGTTATTCAATCTTTGAAAGCCAGTGAGCCACAAACAATAATTTGTGCTTGGACAGATTAACAACAAATTGGTAGGTCAGGTCCAGGTGAATAAACCATGCTATCCGATTAAGGTGATGATTAGACAGGTACGTTAACTGTCAAGGTCATTAAGCTCCCACATGGCACAGTGCAGTTATACCTTACTAGTGACCTTTAAGAGTTGATGAGCTTTCAAATGTAAATTATTTTAGGGAGATTTACTCAAGAAAGCCACCCAGTGAAGCTTGGGATCCCATAGCCTGCTCTGATCTCATTAGTAATTAGATAACTGAAGATATTACCTTTGACCACCAACATATCTGTCAGGTATGTGTGCAGGAGTTGTTTTTTTTTTCTCCAAAGCTATCGTGACTCTACCTGAAAACATCTTGCCCCATCTAGAAGCCCTATTTATTTAATTTCACTGACTTCTCTACTATTCCAAGGCCTTTAGATGCTTTAAGGAGATGGATAGTGAATATTTTTCCATGGTAAGAAATTAATTCCAATCAAGAGGATTGTTGTTGTTAGGTGCCATCAAGTTGTCGCCGACTCATAGCAACCCTTATAGGGTTTTCAATGGCTGATTTGTTTTTGGGATTGCCTCGGGAGTGGGTTGCCACGTCCTTCTCCCATTTTTGTGGTGCTGGGAATCGAACTTGGAACCTCAGAGACTGCTGAGCTGCGCTTTACCAACTGAGCTAAATCCCAGTCCAATCAAGAGGATATCACATTTTATTTCACTTTTTTATTTATTTTTAGTTTTATTTTTTGCAGTACTGGGGGTTGAATCCAGGGCCTTGCACTTGCATGCTTTGCATGTAGTGCTGGACCACTGAGCTGCACTCACAGCCCTTTTTTTTTTTTTTTTTTTTTTACTTTTTTGAGACAGGGTCTCGCTAAGTAATGCAGCCTGACCCTGGTCTTCAACTTGTGATCCTCCTGCCTCCACCTACCAAGCTGCCAAGCTGCTGGGATTACAGGCGTGTGCCACCACATCTGGCTTATTTCACATTTTGAAGGCTACAATGTTGACCTGACTTCACTGACAGTTTTCATGAGCACATCATTTAACATAATGTAAAAAACAGAGCATTTTACTGAAGTAGGGTTCATTACTTAGCATAGGTTACACTTATATAATACACTCATATTACTCATGCTAGGAGCACAAATATATAATCAAATAGCAGATATATTGTGATATTTTAATGGTAAATCTTTAGTAGATTTTTTATCTTTATTTTTCCTTATTATGGTACCTTTCTCCCTCCTTCCCTCCCTTCCTTCCTTTCTTCCTTCCTTCCCTTCATTACCTTCCCTTCTTTCCCCTCCCTCCCTCCCTTCCTTCCTTCTTTCCTTCCTTCGTTCCATCCTTCCCTTCCTTGGCTCCTTTCCTTTCCTTTCCCCTTCCTTCCTTCTTTCCTTCCTTCCTTCCTTCCTTCTCCTTCCTCCCTTTTTCTTTTCTTTTCTTCTTTTTTCTTTTCTTTTCTTTCTCACAGCATGAAACCCTGAAGAAATACCCTTAATATACATCATAGGGATGTTGAGAGAATTGAACAAGATAAATATTAGAAAGGGGCTTTGAAAAAATTGTAAGGTACTTCATATATTTCATATACAGATATGATTCTTTCCAAGAAAAATGTAACATTTTTGCCTCTGCCCCAACTTTTGTGGAAATCATTACCACTGACAGATAGGATGAATGATAACACTGATGAGGGTGAAGATGAAGGATAAAAATCTCAGGACAGTAGAAGAATATCTGCTAAAACCATTAAGCATGGAGGAGGAAGAAATTTTTCTCGAAGGGAGGTCAGTGGAGTTGCTTTGTTTTTGCTTAGACATCTGTATAGACCCTTAATCACTACACGAAGCCAAGAAGTGCAATAAGTTTTTAATGTTGCCCCATTTATCATGCCCTTTCTTCCTGCTGTTGAGTCAGCATGATGCAGAGAAAACAGCCGGCACTGCAAGTAAGAGAATTGAGTGTGAGTCATAGTCATGCCACCAACAGATTAGTAATGCTGGGAAATCCACTTATTTCATCAGTTTCTCCATCTAAAAATGGCTATTTTTAAGAGATAATATTTTCTAAGGTGGTGTGTGTGTGTGTGTGTAAGTCCTGTTGAGTTGGAGACATATATGTAGTGATGGCAGTTAAGATCACTTCAGATGGTATATGCAAAATATTACTTAATATACATTTATTGCAATGCATATTAAAATATATAATTGTGTATAAAACACAAAATTTCCTGGATGTTAATGCTAAGCAGGGCTTCAAATACATGAAAAATTAGGTTCAGGTTTGGGTGTGGGTTCAGTATGTTAAAATTTAGAGGGGTTGGGTTTGGTTCAGTTTTAAAGTTTTAACCCTATATGTAGATAAACAAAATTCTTTTCCAATTTTTCAATAGCTAATCATAGAAAAAACTAAAAGATGAACCAGAATCCATTTTTTCCCACTAGATTCAAGTTCAGATTAGGGTTCAGAAAATTTTTAAAAAGTGCTTGAACTGAAACAGGTTCAGGGTTTAGGTTTGGGCTCCATTTGAAGCCCTGCTGTCTACACACAGAATTTAAAGCTGAACCCAAACCAAACCCAATCCCTCTAAATTTTAACATATTGAACCCACAGCTGAACTTGAACCCAATTTTTTGTGTGTGTGGATTTAAAGCTTTGATACTAAGTAAAAAAGTACTGATAATTTGTAGATATGACAAAACCACAAAGAAGGACATTTAGGAATGCTGGGCTAGATTACCTAAAATTTCACATTGAGTTCTAATTCTTAAAATATTTAATTTCTTAAAAGAGAAAAGAAGCTCAGTGGCAACGTTTCCAGTGGTATCTCTCTGTTCATTTTCATAAGCTTCCTGATGAGATCGGGCACAGAGACTCCCTGTATAGGCTCAGTCTCTGCATGAACTGCAATATTACTTTATCCATTCATCTGTTGATGAACACCTAGGGTAATTCAATAACTTAAACGTTGTTAATAGTGCTGCAATGAGTATGGGTGTGCAGGTATCTTTATTATAGGCTGACTTTGATTCCATGGGGTATAATGAAGATAGTTGACCTGATTCTTAATATACATTAGTTAGGAACTGGACCTGGTGACAGGCCAGAGCAGGAACAAATTTTAAATGCACACGGTGAATCTGGGACTGTTGATCATCTTTGGTTATTTTTGTCATGTCTACTGTATTATTTTTGCAGATGGGGCTGTCTTATACATTGTATAATTTCACACATCCAGAAAGATATCAAAAGTTCAGCCATCTTATTCTGGAAAAGGGAATATATAAAGGCCATCTAAAACCCTTCCTCTGGCTCTTATGCCATTTTATTAAGCCAGGTATTTTAGAGCATCTCTATCCAAAGAAAGAGTATTATTAAATCTTTCTGGGTACCACTTATAGTAAAATTCCAACTAGCCATCACGATTGCCTCACACTATCTTGTGCATCTGATATTGTTCTATTACTCAGTGATGAGAAAACAATGACACTGTATTGCTTCCTGCTGCATTTATGATAAAAAAGGAGCCACTAGTGTGCAGGCTATTCATCCATAGTAATGGGGGTTTTGTTTTGTTGTTGTTCATTTTTTGAGGGCCGGGGAGTACTAGAGAGTTGAACCCAGGGCTTTGCACATGGTTTTGCAAGGGCTCTACCACTGAACTGCATCTCCAGCCAATTTTACTTTCTATTTTGAGACAAAGTCTTGCTAAGTTATGCAGGCTGACACTAGCCTCAAACTTGTGATCCTCCTGCTTCAGCCTCCTGAGTTGCTGGGATTATAGGTGTGCACCACTGTGCCCAGGTTAAGGAGGTATTTTATAGAACTCTTACCAAAGGTAACAAAGTTATTTGTATCCTATAAATTCTTTTGCTGGGAAATGGGATTATAACAGCAATTTCTTGTTTGTTTGCTCTTTCTATTGGATCTGTCAGGTCCTTTGGTAACAATGCTGTATTTTCTAGAATTCCAATGCCCTTTTAGAGCTCCTCAAATGAAACAGAGGCAGAGAAAAATGTAACAGGAAATGTACATGTTTCCTCAGAATTATGACATCTTTTTCAAAAGCTCTGTTAGTGACCTCTGTGTAGGGTTACTGTGTAAAAGGATGGTCACCCTCCACAGAGGTTCAGCTACTCTGCTTGCGAGTTCTCACATAGCATGCTAAGTGGGAGAAAATGAGATCAGTTATACTTTTTGGTTTGGGGAAGGATAGCAAATGATTTTGCTGTCACAACTGACATGTTCAGCTCACTACTTTTTATCTATTTGGAGCCCAGTTATGCTGGGAACACAGTTTAGGGTGATGTTTAAGAAGCCATAGTGTTAAATTAACTTGCCTTTAAATCTTGGCTCTACTAATTGCACTTAGCTTGGATTAAGGGTATCTCCTTCAATCTACTTCTTCACTTGTAAGATGGGGATAATAAGAGGATCTAACCCAAGTGGTTGCTGTGAAGCACCAGATGCTTCTCATGTATCCCTTTCAGTCATCTTAGCCCCGTGCATCACTCTTGCTTCTGAGCAAATTCCTTGCTGGTAACTTTTGTGTCCTGCTTGGGGGTTTCTCTGATGCCTAACACATGGAAAACTCATGGAACTCACCTGGTACTCATATCTGCACAAGATGGGATTATGAGTTGAAGCAGAAGGAATACTATTGATCAATATGAGATTTCAGCTGTGAATAAATATCTCCCAAATGAATCTTTTGGGCAGACAACATTGAGCCATATTTAATCAAATACTTCAGAAGGCCTTGCCTGATATGGTGGTCAACAACATCATACCTCATGTTGACTTGTCCTTATTTTCCTATTTTACTTCCC
This sequence comes from Pedetes capensis, assembly GCA_007922755.1. Lineage (NCBI taxonomy): Eukaryota > Metazoa > Chordata > Mammalia > Rodentia > Pedetidae > Pedetes > Pedetes capensis. The sequence continues at coordinate 7,749 of VMDO01006838.1, forward strand.
TTGCCCTTCCCTCTTTTTTAAATTTTTTAAAATTATTAAGGTATAATATTGCTATAAAATAATGGTTTTAATCATGATATTTTCATACATACATACAATATACTTTCATAATATTTATCCCACCTTTATCCTCTCTTGTCCACCTTCCTCTTCTCCTTCACAGGGGATATCCCCCTTCTACTTTCATGTCTTTTTTAAAAATCTACATTTCACATATGAGAGAAAACAGGCATTTTGTCTTTCTGAGTCTAGTTTATTTCCCTTAATATGATGATCTACAGTTGTATCCATGTTCCTCCAGATGACATAATTTTATTCTTTATGGCTGAATAATAGTCTACTGTGTATATTTATCATATTTTCTTTATCCATTCATCTGCTGATGAGCACCTAGGATGATTTCATAATTGTTAATAGTGCTGCAATAAACATGTGTGCAAGTATTTCTATTGTGTGCTGTCTTTCATTCCTTTGGATATGTATCCAGGAATGGTATAGCAAGATCATATGGTAGTTCTATTTTAGTTTTTTTTGAGGAATCTGCATACTGATTTCTCTTGTTCTGCCCTATACTCTTTATCCCTATGATAAAATTCCCAAATAAGGTACCTGCATGTGATCTTTTGTCTTAATTCCTGTTTTCAGGAAAACCCAGATTATTTTTCCAGATGTGGCCACAAAACACAGACTACATGCTTCTGAAGTTGGATCACTCAGTCAGAACTTAATCACAGTTACTAAAACTCCCCAATAGAAGACTAGCATGAACAGTAGTAAAAGTGAAATGTTGGCTTATGTGGTACTATAGCACTTCAGTAGTATGAGAATAATGGTGATTGGATTTTGAGTTAATTGGCTTTAAAAAAACTTCTGTGGCAAACTTAAAATTAGAAATCACAGATTCAGATCAGACAATTATTTAGTCAAGGCCAGTTCTGAAATCTAGAGGCCCCCTATGGCAGAACTAAAGAGAGCACAGCTGCCTATGGTATAGGACATTGTGAGCTAAACACCAGGTTGAGAATCTATGTGTAAGAGTGGCAGAATAGAAAAAGATACTTAATGCATAGTCTCTCCCCTTTCCTTACATAAAATTGGGGTCTTAATAAAAAATAATGGCACCCTAAGACATGGAGTAAAGAAATTTTTAGGTAGATAAGTCTAAGAATCTCACACAATGAAATAGCTGTGAATACTCCTGGATTGATGTAGTCTTTCTCATTTGATTGAAAAGAGCAGCTTCCTCTTGGCTGGAGACTCTGCAGAAACCACCCCCTGAAGCAAGTTTGCTGAACTTTATTGCTCTTCTTCTTGAGTACCTATTCCCTGCTACACTGTTTTACCACTAGGCCAATTGTAAGAGTGGAGACTCAGCAAAGCCTATGCAAGAAAATGCAGTTTCTGATCAGGAGGAAACATGATTATACACTGAAGGAAATTCAGAATGAAGCTCATAGATAGCACAAAGAAATGAGAGTGCTTATATGGAAGTAAATCTTGAGAATCTTCTGTTGTGTGGTACAAAACAAGAAAAGTCAAAGTATGAGAAAGCATTGACATGACAGTCCTAACCCATGTGTTGGGATTCATTGTCTTAGTAAAGGCACATTGTTGGGTATATTCTTGAAGTTTGGACATGATAAGAAGTCTCTGGCAACTGTGAACAGAAAAGTCTTAGCACAGATAATCAGAATCCTAAAGAAAGACCATAGCTTTCATAGTGGGGAAATGCTTTCTATTTGAAATGGAGGGCCTAGTAGACCAGTAGGCTCTAATGAAACTGAGCCCCTGGCATGGGATGAGTGATCATATATAGAGGGTATCTCTTATGAATTAGACATTATTAGTTCTACTAAATCATAAGGTTGGAAAGCCACAGCAACGATTGATTGTGAGATAGAAACAATGCATTTGGGATGGCACCAAACAGGACAACTAGGCACAATAAATTGCTTGGGCCTTTGGTGTAAATGCCTATGTACATATGTCTCACTTGGCTCACAACTCATTATGGGGATTTCCCCAGAATCAACCAACAGAGAAGAAAGAGCTTAGGCTTGGGTCACAGATGAGTTTTCTCCATTGGGATTGTATCTTTCTAAAATGGACTGCTCTTGCACTATTACCCTACTTAGCATTAGTGCTAAAGTTTTCGCAAAAGGGAATGATCTAAATTGGAAAAACAGACATTTGGTCATTCTGTGTTTACAGATGAAGAAATTCCCTAATGTAGAGCTTTACATGGCCCTCAAAGCAGTGGGAATGGCTTAGCAAATTAGTCCTGGGATTGGAGGGACAGTAAGAAAAAGAAGTCCGTGGAGATTCATAAGGATGGGCTGATGCAAGAGGGTGCAAAATGTGCACATGTTTGCATCTTATATCAGAGACTGTTCATCATAGAGGAGGCATTAAACACCTAACAGACAGGATTGCTCATCCCATAGAGGTCAAACATTCTGTCTCTGGCCACCCGAGTGCTAGCATAACACAGCCAAAAATGGAGTAATCTTACTAACAGAAATGGGGGTTATTTGTGGACACAATACCATGGGGTTCTTTTCCCTAAGGCTGATCTGGACTCTACCAGTGTCCAACAACCTGCCAGGAGCAGGGATAAATGATGAGCCATCAACAAGGCATCATTCTTTAAGAAGGGTGCCAACTACTTGCAAGCAAGTTTAATTATATGCAACACTTAGAAAGAGGTGTGCAATAGGTAAAGGATCATGGGATTTGTGAGCTTTGCCATATGCCTCATTTTCCTGAAGCAGCCAGCTTAATAGAATATTAGAATGGCCAGTTCAATGGTTAGCTTAGGTACACACTCAGGGACAAAACTACATGGGTTTGGGATACTGTCTTGGAGGATGAGTGATGAGTGCTGAACCAATAATTAATGGTGCATTGGGAATTTGGAGTGAATGTATAGTCAGTGAAAGGTCTGAATCCTCAATGTCTATCAGTATTGCTGAGGAAAGTTGACTAACTTCACCTTTCTTATCTGCAGATCTAAATCCTTCCATTGTAAAATTTAATAATTCATTAATACAATTATTCTTTTAAAATTTAGTGTTCTTGAATATGAAACTTAGGGAAAAAAAGAAACAACGTCTTATTCCTGAACTAATTTCTGTTGACATACAAAAGAGAGTAAAACATTTTCATGACAAAATTCAAATCATACAGAAAGGCATAAAATGAAAAAAGGAAAATAACTTTACTTCTTAACTCAATCTTTCTCCTCAAAGATAATCCCTTAACAATGTCTAACAGCTTGTGCATTTTCTATCAGGAAAAATTATGCATGCCAATGTCCTGTGTGTGTGTGTGTGTGTGTGTGTGTGTGTGTGTCTTTTAGGAAAAAAATTAGAAAATTTATATCACACACCAATTCTGCCCCTTGCCTTTTTAATATATTTCTAGGTAATATTACTATGTCAGTTTCTTCATTAAAACAAACAAACAAAAAACAAACATATAATGGGGCTGGGAGTACAGATCAATAGCAAAGCACTTGTCTAGCATGCAAAGCCCCTGAGTTCAGTCCCTAGCACCAACAAGGGGGAACACCACACCTAAAACAAACTGTCTAATGTTTTATCATACTTAGTCAATTCCCACAGAGAGAAACTTACAATATATGGTGTCTTATAATTTTCCTATGGGCCTGGGCTATAGCTCAGTTGGTAGATTGCTGCTCAGCATTCTCTGAGGCTCTGAGTTCGACCCCAGTACTGCAAAAATGGGTGAAGGACCTGGCAACCAATCCCTGAAACAATCCCAAAACAATCTGCCATTGCAAACCCTATGAGAGTTGCTATGACTTGGACCTGACTAGACAGCATCTAACAACAACAATTTTTCCTTATATAGCTCTACAATTTTTATTAAGTCTATTGATATTTCTCAGCCAAATAATAAGGAAATTTTGAATTCAGATAGATATTGACTGTTGTTGTTAGGTGCTGTCAAGTTGGGTCTGACTTGACTAGTTACATATTTTTTCATGTACTTGTCAAAACATATATTTTTTGGTAAAGTGTGCATTTTTTGGTAAAGTGTGCATTCAAACGTTCCCTTCCTTTCCCCCTCCTTCCCTCCTCCCTTCCTTCCTTTCTTTCCTTCTCTCTTTCTTTCTTTCTTTTTTTCTTTCTTTCCTTCTTTCTTTTTTCTTTCTTTCTTTGGTATAGCTTAGTTACATGGGCTGCCTCTGACTCAAATCTGCCATTCGGCCTCAGCTTCTGGGGTTGCTTGGATTTATAGGTGTGCCATATGACAGCCAGCTCATTTGAATATTTTCAAATTGGGGTTTTTTTCTTATCAATGAGTTTTATGCATACTTTGCATATTCCAAATATAAATAATTTGCTTTATGTGTTCATTGTGAATATGTTCTTCAAACCTGTGGCATTCTTTTCTTAGTAGAATTTTTTAAAGACCAACAAATATTTTGATAGGATATGATATATTGTATTGATTTTTTCTTCTATGTTTCATGCTTTCTATGTTCTATAAGAATTTTTTCTCTCAAGGTCACAAACATTTCCCACAATTTTTTGGTAGAAATATTATAGTTTGCGTTTTATATATATTTCTGTTTCATTTGAGGTTTATGTTTTGTATGTGGTCTGAAACAGAGTTGATGTTAATTTTCTCCCTCTCAAATATTCAATTGATTCAGCATCACTTTTTAAAATACTGTCTCTTTCTCATTGACATGCTTTGGCACCTTTCTCAAAAATTCACTGACCATAGATATATAGGTCTATTTCTGGACTCTTTCTGTTCCAATCATCTGAATGTTTATTTTTGCCAATCACAACTGTCTTGATTGTTGTAGTTTATGCAAAGTCTTGAAATCAGGTAGGATAAAATCTTATTTTGTTTCTGTTTTTAAAAAATTGCATTGGTAAGCTAGGCATGATGGCACATGCCTATAATACCTGTGAAGGCAGGGAGATCACAGGTTTGAGACCAGAGGCAGCCTGTGTGACTTAGTGAGATCCTGTCTCAACTTAAGAATAAAAAAGGGGTCTGGGGATATAGCTCAGTAGTAGAGCACTTGCAAAATATTTGTGAGGCCCTGGGTTCAGCCTTCCAGTGCTGCCAAAAAAATTATATTGGTTATTGTAGGATTTCTTGCATTCCCATATAAATTTTAGAATCTGTTACCAATTTCTACAAAAACTGTTCTTGGATTTGATGATATTGGTTATATATTTATAAGAAATGTTTTATGTTGTCAACTTTGTCTTTGTCTTCCTACACTGTAGGCTGAATTCTCTCTCAGAAATACCCTCTTAAAAATAATAATTACATATATGTTGTTTCTAAGTGTTTACTGAATTGTTCCAATATCAATTATAAAAGTTCATCTTTTTTTGTTAAGTTGAAATGCACCATCAATTGACTTCTTAGATATATGAACTTTTCTCCATTTTTAAGTGAAGTCTGGTAACCAAATATTTTAATATTTAGAAATCATATGAATTTCTAATGTCCATTTTGTGTGGGTGTTTGGCTAAGCTGAGATTTAGCTCAGTGGGAGGTGTGCTGTTCTGCGCTCTCTGAGGACCCAAGTTTGATCCCCAGCCCCACAAAAATGGGATGTAACAATCCACTCCCAAAGCAGACCTGAAACAGTCCTTGAAAACTTTATGAGGATCACTGAGTTGGACCCAACTTAAAGGCACCTAACTACAGCAACAACAACAACAACAACAACAACAACAACAACAACAACAACAACATTTTTTTTTATTTTGTGGTACTGGGGGTTGAACACAGGGACTTGAACATGCTAGGGAAATGCTCTATCATAAGCTCCATCCCTAGCCCCTTTTTTATTTTTCATTTTGAGACAGGCCTCACTAAATTGCACAGTCTGCCTCTTGCCTTAAACTCATGATCCTCCTGCCTCAGTCTCCCAAATAGTTGGGATTACAGTAGTGTGCCACACTACCCAGCTAATAAAGTCCATCTTTATATGATGGTGTAGTTAGAATTGATTATTGGTTTGTTTCACTGCTGTTTTGATTGACAGACACTATACTTCCACATTGAGTATTAAGACTTTGTTGTTATTCAGCAAATAGTCTTCAGTCCTTCTTAGATATGGATATAACTTGAGATTTATACATTGACGTGAAACAACCTTTGTTACATCAAAAGCACAGATAATAGCTGGTAGTTTTATACTGTGGCCTGATCATAAATGAATCACAAATAGTCTTGCCATTTAATTAGTATTTGCTGAAAAGCTAAGCAATGTTTTATGTAGGCAGTTTCACTTAGAATATTGGGATGCTAATGCTGAAAGGGAGATGGAAAACTATAATTTCTGAGCCTTTACAGTGGTAGGCAACATGCCAAGTACTTTAGTGGCTTATTTCATTTAATCCTTACAACAAATTTATAAATTGGTAATGCTAGGACTGGTTTATAGATAAGTTACAGGCTAAGGGATACACATTAAGAGATATATCCAAGGACTACAGATTTTGGACGAGAATCTTCAACCCATGCCCTCCTAGCTGCCTTAGAGCACATGTAAAACAACCTACTTTTATTATTATAAAGGAATGGGATTGGAGGAACTGAGTTCTGTGTTCAATTTTTTGAAGTGAATTCTTGCCAGGTACAGGATAGATACCCCATACAGTTTTTTTCTTGTTCTTGGTCCCTTGAAGTTTCACATTATCTATTTTACCAAGGAAATTACATCATAGACTCTGCTTGGTTTTAAAGCCAGCATCACCATTTACTGGATATGTGATTTTGGAAGTATATGAAGTGAGAATATAAACAGTATCTACTTTTTGATATCAGAAATAAATATATGTAAAGATCTCATAAGGCACTTTAGAAAACTTCTGAAATCCTGTTACCTGAAACAAAGCCACCTACCAAGCATATACCAACTATAAGGATTATAGTAGGATAAGGAAAGTAGTTTAAAGGTCATGCTTCATATGGTCAGGAACAGATATACTTAGAGCCACTTGCTGTAATAACCTCATAGAGAAGATGAGAATAATAAGTTACCTTGGGCTAGGGTTTAGCTCAGTTGGTAGAGTGCTGCTCTGTACTTTCTGAGGACCCAGGTTTGATCCCTAGCACCATAAAAATGGGAGAAGGATATGGCAGTTCACTCCCAAAGCAATATCAAATCAATCAGCCATTGAAAACTCTATAAGGGTCACTACGAAGAGAGCATGACTTGACTTCACCTAACAAACTACCTTGGGACACTAAGGCAGGGTTCTAGGACAGTTCATGCACAAAGCTGAGGTACCAGAGGAAAAAAAATGTTACTGTTCATATGCATATCAGGACCAGGGCCAATTTGATCCATATTTTAAGGATCTTAGGAAATACTCTGCTGAGATTTAGAGGAATTGCTTTCAAATTCTGATTTTTATGTTGTTGTTGTAAGGTGCCATTGAGTTGGTGTCCGAATCATAGTGACCCTATGTACAACAAGGTAAACACTATTGTCAGTTCTTTTCTGCTATTCACAGGGTTTTCAATAGCAGATTGATTTTTGGGGAATGGGTTGCTGGGTCCTTCTGCTAAGCCTAAAGCACCTGGTGTTCCCAGGCGGTCTCCCATGCAAGTACTAACCAGACCCGACCCTGCTTAGCTTCTGAGATTTGACAGGATTGCACACCACGGTTGTATGGCTGCAGGCTTTATCCCTTTGGGAAACCATTTAAACCATTGTTGTCCAATAGAGTAGCCACTAGTCACATGAGAATACTTAAATTCAGATTAAATAAAATTAAAAACTCAGTTACTTGGTTACACTAGCCTTAAGTGAACATTTGTCACATATGACTAATGGCTACTATATTGAACAGGGCAGAATAGCATTTTCATCACTGTTGAAAAATTCTACTTGATAATACTGAAAACCTTCTTGGCCTTCCTTTCTACCTTTGTAAAATATGAGTATAGACTTCTGGTTTTTTTCCTACTCTAACATTCTATGTCTTATATGATGGCAACTTACACTGGGGTGGGTACACTTAGGCTATGTTATACTATAATCTCCATGAAAATTCTACTAGCATCTGGAAATAAAATTTGGAATTCTGTGGTAACTGACTGCCAGTGTCACCAATGACCACTGCCTTTTGATCAGCAACTTCTCTTTCTCTTCTCTTTTTTCTTTCAAGATAAAGGACATTTATATGTTAACCATAAAGGGGAGCGAGTAAATTTCATAGGCAACAGGTGGGTGGCCTTATAAAGATGGTGTAATCTGCCCCTCTTACCATCAAGACAAGTTGGCTTATTTGTGGTAAAAACAGATCTTAATCCTCAATGGCTTAGAACAACAGGTTTATTTTTCTCATGTTAAATATCCACTGAAGCTCCTTGAACACTACTTTGCCTCATTCTTCTTCCTGGATCCAGCTGCTGATTACTCTAGGAAAGGGGAAAAAAAGGAGTGATGAGTCTCTGGTTGGCATTTAACACTTCATCCCAAGTGCACTTCAACTCACCTATGTGCACATTTCTTTGTCTAAGGTGAATTCATGATCACACCATAACCTCTATGGTATAGGTAAATACAACATTACAATGTCTTTGGGAAGCAAAATGGAAACATTTGATAGGGAGTAAGAATGACCTCCATAGTGTTCACAAGTTATTACCTTAATAAGAAGATGATGTTTTAAGGGTCATGCCCTTTACAGTCAGGAGTAGACATATTTAGAGCCAAATACATTAAAGAACATACTAATAAACACTAGAGCTACCCAGGAGAAGAGTGAACTTCAGGTGCAGCATGAATGACACCAGCTACAATGAGCTACTCTTCATGCCTATTGTCCTGCAAATTATTGTTACACAGAAATGTTTGACAGGGACTGCAAGATCTCCTCCTTCTATACTTCCATGTTTACAAGAGGAGCTGTGCATTTATATTCTTATGTGAAGTCTCTTCTTTTAAAAAATATTGGTTCTTTGTTTACAAATTTCATGTAGATCAAAGAAACAGTTCAACTGAAGTTTGGAACGGAAGGCAGATGAAAATAGCGCAAGGTCAATGGTCTGAGGTTTAGTGCAGTTGGTAAACCTAGCTCAATTGGTAGAGTGATGCTCTGCACTTTTGAGGACCTGGGTTGGATCCCCAGCACTAAAAAAAATGAGAGAAGAACATGGCAGTCCACTCCTGAAAATATCCTGAAACAATCAGCTGTTGAAAGCCTTGTGAGGGTCCCTATGAGTTGGACATGACTCAAGAGCACCTAACAACAACAACAACAATATCAATGGCTTGGGAAGTAGCATAGCAGAGTGTTAATCTTAGTAATATGACAAGCTACTTGTATGACATTTAGTGAGCCACTTGCCCATTCTTTCTGTAAAATCAGTAGATTTGCAAGATCTATGACAGAGCTAAGTGTTTGTGGTTGGTTCTGACAGTGTTAGGAACAACCTGGGGTAAAAGACAAAGTTGTTCCTCCCAGGTAAAATGGCCTTTACCTTAATAGTGTAAATTTGATGGAATTTACACCATAATCCCTTTATCCATTCTTCCAGGAACTGGAGGAGACTACTAATTTGAGAAGATATTTGGGTTTCTCAGCAACACTTTTAGTCAGAGTGGCCCTAAGGCAATATTATGAACCTTAAGAACCAGTTTACAGAAAAACAGTGGCATAATATGGAGAATCTTGAAAGGTAAAGTAGTTAATAGGTTAAGATCTTTGACTTTGGTTTAAGATAGATTTGGGCTTAAATTTTGCTCCACTGCATGACCTGATCTGGTCACTGGAACTTTTCAGCCTCAGCTGCTTCATCCATAAAATTGGAATGAATAATACTTCATAGAGATGTTTGGAAGGTTAAGTTAGATAATACTTATACAGTGTTTAATATTTAAATTTCTGAGCTTTATTGATTGCTACTGTTATGCCCTGACTTCTTCTCCACCTCTACCCTTCCACATATGATACTCCTGGAACATAAACATGTCATTCCACAGCTTTTACTGAAATTGTGTTCTATGTGCAACAGAAAAAGCTACTGAGTTTATTACTTCTTATTTTTTTTTTCTAATCTGGTATTAAGTACACATAGTTTTGTGCTTCTGGAATCAGAAACCCAGAAAAGGGTGACTGTAGAGGAATTCTTGTCTTGGCCTTGTTTTTGTATAAACATTTTCAAATTACAGCTATACAAAACGGAGGGGATTTCCATTGTTACAAGTCTGGTTGTTAGGTTGTTGTTGTTAGGTGCCGTGGAGTTGGTATCCGACTCATAGTGACCCTCTGTGCAACAGGGGAAACACTATTGTCAGTGCTTCTCTGTTGTTCATAGGGTTTTCAATGGCAGATTGATTTTTGGGAGGAGGTTGCCAGGTCCTTCTCCCAAGCCTACAGCTTCTGGTGTTCCCAGGCGGTCTCTCATCCAGGTACTAACCAGGCCTGACCCTGCTTAGCTTCCGAGATCTGATGGGATCAGATGCCACAGGGCTACAGCTGCAGGCTACAAGTCTGGTAGGAACCTGAAATAACTGCTTAAAGCTATTAGTACCATTGATATGAGTCCAATTGGCATAAGCAAGGATGGCAGACCCCCTGTTTCCTGTTTAGAAAATCTGAAACATGGTGGAAATTATGAAAGTATTTCCTGAAAATTATCAAGGTTATATTTATTTCTTGTGAAGAACTGAAAGACCTGTGGGAACCAAGGCTAACTGGAATCATTTCAACTTCAAAGTACATTTAGCTTTGATTTTAAGTTTTAAAAGCCCTCTGAAATGTAAGCTATTACGGCATCATTTAACTGGCTATTTATCTGTGCTATCATTGTAGAGATCAGAGTTGATCGTTGTATAATTAAGTATCCAGAAAGTGATTAAATATGTCATCCCTGTAATCCTCAGCAAAGTTTATTTGTGCTGGAAAAGATTCATGATATAGATTAGGTTATACTTCAGTAAAATCTTTTCAACTGTCTATTCCAAACACTATATGGTTCTGAAACTACTTATTTTAAAGATGACTTTGGGTTCTTATATTTTTTTGTCACAAACATTCTAGTTATCTGTTAAATCATTTGGCTTTTATTATACTCATTTTGTCTTTGGAGAAAACATGTTGCTTCTCAAAGGCAAAATTGACTGATTTTTTTTTTCTCTTTTAAGTAGATCATGTCATGCTACACATTAAATTCAAAAGGAGCATTCACTTTTAACATTAAGTAGAGTTGTAGTTCTACTTTTTGGAGCTACTTCACCAAAGACAAAATCTATGTACATCTTTTATAGAAGGACAATATGTTCTTTAAAAACAGATGAACAACACAAGCTACCTCCCAAGCTCACTACTTTCTCTCACCCCTGATTTTAAAATCATACATGCTCTTTATAAATATGTACACGTATCACATTATTCTTCCATACAGAAATAACACTATTGACTGTTTAAAATACTTCTTTTTGTCTGTTTTAGAATTGATTTATTGATCTTTGACACAAAAACATGTCCATTTCAGAAGTACAGCTGTTCAACTTAACAGCTCGCCAACTCCTATGTTAACTAAATATCATTAACATCAATCTTAAAATTTAAAAAGAGCAAGTTAAAAAACTATATTTACAGGAATCTTAAGACAAGAGGTTTGCATATGTCTTCTTATTTCATTTTGTATAATACATAATGAAAATATGCTTATATGTATGAAGAAGAATGTATGAAAATCTATTTTTGTCTTTTGTCACATATATGTCGTTGTTATTGTTAGGTGCCGCTGAGTCGGTATCTGACTCAGCGACCCTCTGTACAACAGGGGAAACACTATCGTCAGTGCTTCTCTGCTGTTCATAGGGTTTTCAATGGCAGAGTGATTTTTGGGAGGAGGTTGCCAGGTCCTTCTCCCAAGCCTACAGCTTCTGGTGTTCCCAGGCGGTCTCTCATCCAGGTACTAACCAGGCCCGACCCTGCTTAGCTTCCGAGATCTGACGGGATCGGATGCCACAGGGCTACCGATGCAGGCATTTGTCACATATATATAGCAGCATAAAAATTACAGTTTCAAATTTTTCTAAATTATTTCTAGTACACTTTCAATGGGCATTTTTTATGTGGCTAAATTTTATTTTACCCTTTCCAAGGTGCAGATTCCTAGTTTAAAAAGGCATTTGCTTGTAGAAATAGCAAATCTTGCTTAAGAGTTCAGGGATAATAATTAAGTGAATAAATATTCTTCGCTTTTTACTTTCATGCTCTCCTTTAGATGGTCTAGCTTTTGCTTGATGAGAGAGTGAGCAGGAAAAAAAGAGGAGCCATTGAAGTTCACATAGTCATTTTGTTCCTGTTAAGATTCTAGAAGCTAAGGGGTTGGGAGTCAGATATTAGAAAGTAATCAAACAGTCCAATATAGAAGTACAGAAAAGAATATGAAGGTAATAAAGTAAGCAACATCTGTAATGTTGTAACTGAACAATCACTTTAAACTCCTAATATACTAATAAAATTGTTGTTGTTGTTAGGTGCCGTCGAGTCGTGTCCGACTCATAGCGACCCTCATAGGGTTTTCAATGGCTGACTGTTTTGGGATTGCCTAGGGAGTGGATTGCCGGGTCCTTCTCCCATTTTTGCGGTGCTGGGAATTGAACTCAGGACCTCAGAGACTGCAGTGCAGCACACTACCAACTGAGCTAAATCCCAGCCCACTAATAAAATAGCTTGTTGTTGTTAGGTGCCGTCGAGTCGGTATCCGACTCATAGCGACCCTCTGTACAACAGGGGAAACACGATTGTCAGTGCTTCTCTGCTGCTCATAGGGTTTTCAATGGCAGATTGATTTTTGGGAGGGGGTTGCCAGGTCCTTCTCCCACACCTACAGCTTCTGGTGTTCCCAGGCGGTCTCCCATCCAGGTACTAACCAGGCCCGACCCTGCTTAGCTTCTAAGATCTGACGGGATTGGATGCCACAGGGCTACAGCTGCAGGCACTAAATTAGCTACCATATATTAATTGAAATAAAGGAAGTCACCTGTATTAACTTGAACCTAAATCTGTTCAAGAGTTATATCTTTCCTGGAACAAGTTGTAAATATAAAGGTTTTACTTTCCTTCACTAGAATGCCTACTCCTTATTCAAAAAAATGTCTACATTTCCCTGCCCCCATTTCCCTTGTATTTCAATGTATTTTTAAAGTATGCCAGTGCATATCTACCATTATCTAAAAGGAAATTTGCTTTCTGAAATCAAATATTTACTTCCATATTCATAGCATGAGAGGAAGGAGACTCATCTGTAGTTTATCTATAGTTTAGAAATCTGCTGAGTCTAGAATGCTAGACTCAAAATGAAACTCAGAGAGAATGTATGATGCTGGGCCAGATGTCACTGAATTCATTGAGAGAAGAATAGGACATTTTCCTGTGTCCCTGGAAGATGAAGGCACTGTTAATGCTTTTCTGTGTTGGAGACAGTAGTCTTTTCAGCTTGCTATCTCAAGTAGCTCAACTCTTGACCCAGTATAAAGTGTTTAGGAAAAGTCATTTGATTGCTTGACTTGTCTCACTAGGGTCACAGAGAGGATAATTTTTTTCAATGTCCATAGGTGGGAGAGTCAGAAATGAAGACTGCTATTGCACTTGTAATATTCAAATCTGTTTGATCATCTCGTGGTAGAAATGTCTCCTTGCAGCCTGCTGGGCAATCTTCCCAATTCTCCTGCTTGATTTCCAAATGGCTGAAGCAAGGGATGATTTTGCTTTGACAATCAGCTAATGAGCCCTTGAATCATCTTCCCAGCTGCCTTGTACTTAGTGGGGAAAAAAAAAGTTATGAAAACACCTAAAGAAAATTCATTTATCCAAAAGGTCTGAAGATTTCTGCTTTATTTTGGTTACTTTGAAATGTGTCAGGCTCTTCTCCACTCTCTGGTTTTATATAGTGTAAATGTAGGTAGCAAACTTCCTTTTAAGTTTCCCAATCTTTTATTTTACACAATCTCTACAGTGCATGGAATCCCTGTAAAATGAATACATGAATGAACTAAAGAGTTTTTGTTCAGAGAAGAGATGTATAAATTAAGAATCATGATGCCCACCTAGAAAAGCATGGGTACTATTCCTGAATTGTTTACTGGAGCAGAGGTATAAGGCCATAAAAAACTGGAATATTTTTAAGGAATCTGTTTTGACTGAGGGCATATTATGTTAGAGAATAGAATACTTGGAGGTTTTGGCTCACTAAATACTTGCACAATTTCAGTTTTATTTCTACATATTTATGTAAAATCGTCCAGTGTTGGCCTTTACATTTTACCATAACTACCAGAATATTTATGGGAGAAGGATGTGGCAATCCACTCCTAAGGCAATCCCGAAAAAGACAGCTATTGAAAACCCTATGAGGGTCGCTATGAGTCGGACACGACTCGATGGCACTTAACAACAACAACCAGAATATTTTAAAATACATTACACTATTGAAACTCACATAAAACTAAAGCCTATGTTTTCTAATTTTAGTATGGGGCCAAATCAGTCTAGTGAACAAAAATGGAAATATGTAGTCATATGTCATTTGTTGTTGTTAGGTGCCCTTGAGTCGTGTCCAACTCATAGCAACCCTCATTGGGTTTTCAATGGCGGACTGTTTTGAGTTTGCCTAAGGAGTGGATTGCCATGTCCTTTTCCCATTTTTGTGGTGCTAGAAATCGAACTTGGGACCTCAGAGACTGCAGAGCAGCACTCTACCAACTGAGCTAAATCCCAACCCCATATGTCATTTAGCAACAGGGAAATGTTCTGAGAAAAGCACATGATTTTTGTCATGGTGCAGACAGAGTGTCCTTAAACAAACCTAGCTGGTAGAGTCTACTACACACCTAGAATATATGGTATAGCCTTTTGCTCCTAAGGCCATGATGAATAAAATGTGAGATTAAGTCAGCATAAGAGAAAATGATGATGCAATCAGGAGATAGTAAACATGAGATGTATGAAGCTATGGGCAAGATAACATGGCAAACTTTTATAGTAAACATTTTTCTAAGTAGATGGAACATAATCTACAGTAGTGACAAAAGCCATAGAAAATACATAAACCAGTGACATGGTTATTATCATCAAGTAGTATGGACTGTGCATAACTGCATGTACTATATTTATATATGATTAGGTGAGGGGAATTTTTCAGTTCCATTATAATCTTAGGAGACCACTGTCATGTGCAGCCTCATTCCCTGTCACATCACTACATGGTGCATCACACACACACACACACACACACACACACACACACACACACACACACACATTATGTTCAAAAGTATAGCACCAGCAATAAAAACAGGTTATTACACTAACACTAAACCCAAATTCTTAAAATTCCTGAAGAATTGATTCTAAATATTGATACAGCTTGGCTAGTGTTTGGTCATGAGAATTTTCTATTGCCTTCATGTTCTTCCTATATGGAGCTGGTAGAGCTCTTCTTTCTCTCCTATGTTCTAAATCTCCTAACTTTAGCTTTTTATTATATAGATCACCTTAACCACTATGAATCTTAAAGTGTCCTTTTCCTCCTCCATTTCTGCCATTATAAAAGAGGACCATGGATCTGACCTAGCTAAAGAATACTGACTCTTTACCAGGGAAGGGGCAGAAAAAGCAATCACTTTTTCCTTTCTCTTGCCACACAAACAACTGCTAATTAACAATAATGTGCTGTAATGGAAAACACATGGTGTTTGTTATCAGCAGAGCAGGGCTCAAGCCCCAGTTTCAATTGTTACTAGTGTGGTTACCTTGGGCAAATGCATTTAACCACCAATAATTGGGCTTCTCATCTGTTAAATAAAGATGATGATTACATTAACTTTACAATAAGGAGTGTGTGTGTGCGTGCGTGTGTGTGTGTGTGTGTGTGTTTTCAATTGCGAAGAGCTATATGAATGATGGTCATTAGTGATGTCCCAATTCGTACTAGCTCAGTTACCTGGTAAAAATAAATTAATCACCAGTAATTGGGGTCTTCATCTGTTAAATGTGGATGATAATTATACTAACTTCATAGTAAGAGTGTGTGTATGTCTAATTGCAAAGAGCTACATGAATGATAGTTATTAGTGATTTTCTTGGAGATTTTTAAGAGAGCCAGCTTGTCAAGTTCATTCAGGAAGAAAATCATGTTTTTATTTTTCTACAAGATCCTTGGCTCCCATTTCTGATGCTCTCCTGTAACACTCCTACTCAGTCCTAGGGAGTGTGAGGGCTCTGGGCTGCTGGAACATTCTCCCTGCTCTATGTCTGCACTAACACTGTTTTTTTTTTTTTTTTTTTTTTGGCTCTTTTTATTTTGACAAAGACATGTAACCCAGTTTAATATTTTATTTTTCCACTTTGAAATACTGCCATTATATCTTTTCCTGAGATGTCTTTACATTGTCCCTTTATGTTAAAGGCCATTTTATCCATTTGTAAGCATGCTTTTACCAATGTAAACCTTATACTGTCCTCTTTCAACTCGGTCTCACATAGTCCAGATCAATGACTTTGATGAAAACAAAACCAATGGAAAAGGAAGCTATGAGCTTTCCTTGTACCAAGTACTAGAAGGAGTGGTCAGATTTTACAACTTATTGCTATTTATCTATTCCCTGGCGAGGGCCATTTAGGTATGAGGAATTATGTTTTAAAGAGACTTGGTGTACCTCTGCAACCTCTGACATCTATGTTAATGAGGTCAGAATCAAACTAGTAGTCAGGAAATGATCATAATGGGGCTAGAAGTGATTTGGTCTCTGACATTACTCATTAATTACTACTAACTGTTTTAGTCATAGTTTTATCTACTAATATTTCCCCAGGAAAAGACCTGTTTTGAGTCAATACAATGGCTAAATCCATAACCCTTACATCATTATTCTCTAATGATTGAGATTCTAATTTAATATATGTACTACTTTAGTGCAGGAAATAAACCAATGAGTCCATTTGTTTTAGACAAATAATTGTAGAGCATAGATGTGTAGTAAGGCTTTTGAATTAAAAAGAATATTACCTCACTTCATCTCCTTTTGAGATTTGGCATATTATTAATATTATAGATGCAAAATCTGATTATATGAGATTACCAAGACAGAAGCCACATTAAGTGAATGGTAGCTGCCTACTGTGTCTCAGGAACCTATTCATTATGCTACAGTGGAGAACAAAGCAGAGTGACTCAAAGAGCCTCCTCTCTTCTGATAATTTTTGAGAAGTGGCTTTCCCTAGGCTACCCTGGGGGTGGGTAGTTGCCAAGGCTTAGACAAGAAATTGTTTGAAGGTCTTATTTGCCTCTTAAAAGCAATCCTGAGCCTGGTAGGATTTCTTTTCTGAATATGCTTTCCTTTTATTGCATGTCAGGAATGCTATGGTTTTCGGGACTAGTCAGGAGAGGTGGTGGGAAAGTTTCAGAAGTACATGATACTTTTTGTTTATTAAGCTTCTGTGAGGAAGGCATTGCAACACAGGTATATTGGACCTAATTATTTGAGTTGGGATGATACTAGGAAAGGCTCCTAGCGCAGGTCTGGAAAGAAAAACATTTGAAAGAAGTTTTATACTACATGAAGATTTTATTCTTCTTATTTATTTCCTCTCCCAAATCATTGATTTTAGTGGTACTTTAACGAATTTTTGTTTTCTAGTTCAACCTCTTACTAATGGTGTGGCCCTAGGGATGTTGCTTAAACTCTGAGAGCCTCATTCTCTTATTTTAAAAATGATTCTCTTACCCACTTGGGGCGTGTGTGTGTGTGTGTGTGTGTGTGTGTGTGTGTGTGTTAAATTAAATAAGATAATAAGTCTAAAACAGGGCCTGACCCACAAGAGTTTCTCAGTATATACAGTCCTTTTCCATCTCCTAATTAATCTCTTTAGTGAGTGGCTTGATTTGACCCTGAAAAACTATTTGTAACACATTTGCTCTAAGCAAACAGTGTGTTTTCTATGACACTAGCACCAGGAGTAACGGGAGCTCTGAATCAAAGCACCACATATACAAGATTAGGAAAGGACAGATTCAGAGCTGAGAGGACATAGATTAATTTAAGCTTCAATTTTTACAACTTTATTGGTATGACATCATACAATGGGCTACCAAGGCTAACAAATTAAGTGTTTGTGTGTAGGAACAGATTTTCAGTTATACTTCTCATGGTCTTATTAGACATCATTCAATCCCCCACATTCCTCCTCACTCAGTTTTGGTTATAGATGCTCATCTGCCTTTGTTTTCTCATGGCCAAGTTACTCTCTTTGGAAAGGTGACATTTCTTCTAAATTTAAAGAATCTGAAGTGAGATACGAAAAGTTGTAAACTCTCAAAGAAAGGTAATGAAAATGATGAAGGACTGTATAAACAGATCTATGGAGCCAGATTGAAGAAATTCCAATTACTGAATCTCAGGAGAATTTGAATGTGATAGGGAGATAGAATAAGCCGACAATAAATGATATGCATGTGTCAGCAGGAGTAAATGTTTTTGATTCGCCTTTGAGGGAAAGGGAAGGTGGTTGGTTTCAACACTAATTTAGATGCAATTTTAAGGTGTAGTTGTTGCCTAGAATAGGTAGCAGACAGTAGGATTCAGTTAACAAATGAGAGAGATTCCCTGTTAGATTCTTTCTCAAGAGAATTTTGTTGTAAACAGAGCTCACAATTTGTCTAAAATTGGTGAAGAACAATATTTTCTAGTGGCAAGACTTTGACATGTTTTATCCCCTTATGACCTATGAAAGAACTATCTAGATATAATTTTCAAACTGTACTCTGCTGTTAACTAGTTTGATGGCTTATAATTCTGCATGAGATTTCATTTGGTAAAAGGATTCTGTTGATAAAAGTGTCTGAAACCTACTGATTTCATGAAAGATAGAAAAGATGTGCTTACAATTGGCTAAAGAAAATGAAAACCATGTACCGCTCTGGAATCTTTCCACATGTTACCTCAATTACAGCACAGTTCTATGAGGTAGATATTATTGTTCCCATTTCCTAAATGAGGACATCAAAAGACAGAGAAAATAGATCGCTGTGTGTCAGTCAGTTTTCTAACACTATAATGAAATACTTCAGAGAATCACCTTATAAAGAGAAAAAGCTTACTTTGGTTCATGGATCTGGATATTCTGGTCCATAATTGATTGGCCCTTTTGCTATTGGACCGTTAGCAGGGAAGCCTATCATGGCAGGAGCATGTGGTGGATCAAAACTGTTTGCCACATCCCTAAGAAGCAAAAGAGAGAAAGTGGAAGGCACTGAGCTCCCACAATCCCCTTCTAGGGTACATCTCCAATCACCTGAAGACCTTCTACTAGACTTTACCTCTTAAAGATTCCATAGCCTCCCCGTATAGCACCATACTGGAGACCAGGCCTTTAGTACTGGACCTTTGGGGGATATTTAAGATCCAAACTATTGCAGCTTATCCAAGATGGTATCTGCTGACTTGAAAGCCTGTGGTCCTGCCATAGTACTGTGCGGCCTCCCTGTTCTCTCTGAGCAGGATGGCTGAAGAGTTGAAGGTGGGAGATTGGAGAGGTTGCCTTCAGCTTCCATGAGTACACAGTGGCATACGCAGGACAGAGAACATGTTTGGAGGATGGTTTTTGAAATGTCTTTTAGATTTTCTTATTTGTTCTGAAATACTGTCTTGTGATACTGTAATCAGAAAACTGATGCTTGGAAAGTTAACATAGACCCTCAGATATTTCTGAAAGTTTGAAAATTTAGTAAGGTGGCACTTAAACACTGATTTCTTACTTCAGTTTTATGATTTGGGTAATCATTTATTCAATGGTTTATTCTCCATTTTATGAAATGATAAACTTAACTGTTATTCTTAAAATATGATCACTGCTATGTCTTAATCTGTCAAACTATATCTTCTCATGTATAGTTTTAAATTTCTTTAAATTTACCACTGAATTAAATAGTTTGAGAAGAATTTCCAGGTGACAGTACTATTGGGAAAATGAAGGAGGTAGTGGATAAAAAAAATAAAGGAATAAAAGAAACTCAATAAAGCAAGATCTAAAACAACAAGCAAAAAACACCCCCAAAGGTGGTGGCACTTGGTTTCTAAGGTTTGAAGCCTCTGATTCCAGCCAATATGTTAGAAAGAAGACTTCTACTCATATGTTAACCCACACTAATCTATGGGTTTCCTTGTATCCTCCTCTTGGTCTGGAGAGTAAATACATTAAAAAAATTTATGATTGTTATATATCAAGGGAAATTCAAAGCAATATTAATATATTAAAATAATTTTGCATGTTTTTATTTCTTAAACATATTATGAGGTAATTTTTTTAATTTTTAGAATCATAATATTCACAGAAAACTGGTACCTGTACTTTGGCATACTTTGGCACTATGCCAAAGTAGAAGTAAGCCAAATTCTCATTAATAGTAGAATGAGCAAATATATTTATACAATGGAATACTGTACAGCAGTTAAAATGAAACCATATCTACCTGCAATGGAAGAATGAATTTCACGAGTGTCATGTTGAGCAAACACAACCAGACACCAAAGACTACATAGTGCGCAACTGTACATGCTATAACGTCCATCTATATAAGGGTCAAAAACTGACAACATAATCTATTCTGTTAGAAGTCAGAATAGAAATCTCCCTTGAGAGTGAAATAGTGAATAGGAGGAGACACAAAGAAGATCTTGGTGTTTTAGGTGATATTCTGATCCTTGATTTGGGTGTTTGGTATATGGATGTTTTCAATTTGTGATAATTCACTGAGCTATGCAATTAGGATTTGTGCATGTTCTGTACCTATAGTCCTTCAATTAAATGTTCACTAACAGATAAATCTAAACAAGCAAGCCAAAAAACATGAGAATCCTGCTGATGGGTTGTTGTTCTATCACTTATAAAAATAGTCTTTTAAAACTGAGACCCCAAGAGGATAAGAATTACCATATTTCATCAATTTTATGATGCACTTATTATATTTTATCATATTTGTAATTAAAATATATAATAATTCATAGCAACTTATAATTTTCAAATTTTCTTCCTTAATTATATATAAAATAATAATGGAGCCAGGAGCTGTGGAACATTCCTGTAATCCCAGTAACTCAGGAGACAGAGGCAGGAGAACTGCAAGTTAGGGTCCAGAGGCAGTCTACATAATTTAGTGAGACCCTGTCTCAAAAAGTAAAAAAAGAAAAAGGGCTGGGGGCGGGGTGCAGCTAAGTGACAGCACTTGCAAAGCATGCCAGGGCAAGGTCCTAGATTCAACCCCTAGTACCACAAAATAATAATAATAATAATAATAATAATAATAATAATAATAATAATAACAATGGTATCTTACTGTTAGTGGTATACTAGAGTTGATGAAATACAGTATTAAAATCTGTATTATATGATATAAACATGCTTAAATAAGTGGAAGTCTAATATTTGTAGAGATGAATTCATTATTTTTATTTAAAAAATACTAAAGGGGATTTTTATGGCATTTTGTATTGTTTACAAAAATGTGTTTGGAAGAATCACTATGTAAGCAACTCCAAAGTAGTTTGGATAAGAAAATGAAGAAAGGTCTAATTTACTAGATTCCTAAATAGAATCTAAAAACATAGAATTATATTATAGTGGGTAAGTAAAATAGCCATCCAAAAATACCCCACAGTATCATCTCAAAATACTTGAAATATACAGGAGAGTATATATAAAGTGTCATTTCACATTGAGGTAGAAAGTTCAAGGGGAAAAAGGAAATGCATGAAATATGGTTGATTCTTCAATGTGTCACTTTTAGTCTGTTTCCAAGAATTATGCATGAGGACAGGAGATATCTAGGTTTTGGCTTATGACAGACAAGACTGTCAGCTTCCCTGTGTCAAGGATAACTATCTCTATCCTTTGAAACTACTTGTGTTTTCTTGAGAACCATATTTGGTTCCTTTCACCTCAAGGTCTCAAATGAACTCCTGCAAAGGAAATAGTTCAGCTTTATATGAACATGTTAGTCCATCAACAGAGAAAGTTCTCAAAGCTGAAGAGTGACTTTAGGAAAAAGTTCTTATAAGTTAGCTTACTACCTGGAATTCATGTTAAAACTCCTCAGATTTAGAAGGATCCTTCAACTGTAAGTGCTGAAATTAACTGATGCTCTAAAATAAATGTGATGGAAGGAGTTACTTGGCTTTTTAAATAAACATATAACTTGTTAAAGGGAAATAATAAGAAAGTCCATTTTCAGGAGAAACTGTTTCTTACTAATGGAGTATATGAAACTAAGGACACTGCACTGATTGCTCTCTTGTCAGTTAAAAAAAAAGTTAGGTCAGGAGGAAAAAAAACAAAAAAAATTTCAATTACATTTACAGCAGCAGCTGAAGGGGAACAAAATCAATGAAAGGAGCATACTTATTAGAGACTTGCAGTTGCCATAAAACTGAAACTAAATCACAGTGACAGTGTCTGAACTTCAGATAAATTGCTTTGAATTCAGAATGGGAGCCTGGAGAAATAATGGAAATGATATTGCAGTTGGTGGAAAAAAAGGGTAGAACTTTTTATATCCATTGCTTCTCTGGATCTTGTAAATATTGTCAGGTTCAAACACTGATTTGTTATTTATTTATTTATTTTTGTATTAAAAAAAGTAGATTCTATATCTATATTCTAGATCATATAAATAAATCTGCAGATAGTTCCACCTTCTATGTTGCACTGGCATCCAAAGGATGGAGAATTGTGATGCTCAGAGTAGAAGCAGAGCTTTCTGGGAACCCAAAGGAAGGTGACCCTTAGGGAAAACCTATTCTCTCCAAAGAGAAGCAGAGAGGTAGGATAAGAAAACAGAGGGTGCCAGACCAGTCAGTTCTGCTTTGCTCTCTCAGAAGTGACACAAATCATCTTGGTTCACAGGACTGTCCTAAGCTCCATCCTGGTGTTAAGAGCTGAGGTATTTTTTCAGCTGCTCCCCATTTCCTTGAGCTGTGCACTTTTACAGGCTCACTGCCTTTGCCTCTGATGGCCGTCTATACTTTGTCAAATGATAGTGAAATGCTGTATCTGCCTTTATTGAACATGGACAACTTAGCACTAACTAGATGGAAAACAGAGTTTGCTCAGAACAAACAATGCTACATAAAGGTGTGGACAAATCACTGAAATTGTTGTGCTATCACCTATAAATATTATACTTATGTAGGAAGTGTTTGCACAAAGAGCTTTTCTGACCTTCCTGATCCCTCATAAGACCATGTAGGATATTGGGCATTTAAAAATTTCCTTTGTTGAGGGTTCACTCCATTTAATGTGTTTTTTCTTTTTTTTCTTTTTTTCTCTTTCTTTTTCTTTTTTTTAGGGAAAGAGCTGGGACAATAAACAGAGGAATAAGTCAGAGGAGAAGGATTTTACTTTTTCTAGATAGGAAAGGCATGTTTGTACGCAAAGAAGAGAGATTCATTATAGAGGCTGAAGGCACAGGAAAGACAGGATGATTAGTTATTAGAGCAAACTCTCTAGGGAGACTGGAGAGGGCAAGATCTGAAACACAATGGAGATATTACCTTACAAAAGAAACAATCAGAAGAGATGAATGAACACAGAGAAAAGGTGCAGCAACTGAGGACATTCTTACAAGATCGGCCTGCTTTTCTTAGAGAAGAAAGAGATTGTCAAGGGTAGGAGATTGGGAAATATATTATTTGAAGAGAAGAGGAAACATTTAGGATAAGGGATAGAGGAAGATTCTCAAAAGAATCCTCAGTCAACTTTAAAGTTTAGATAAAGAGGAGAGCATGTATTTCTATTGGCATCAATACATCTGATTGTGTGATTTATTTTTCCTTATCATTGTTAAGTCAGAGTAGAAACAAGAAGCTGAGGGGATGGTTTGATTTATAAACACACAAGTTTTAGTGGACAGGAACAGGAACTTGATTAGACTCAATACTGTACTCCTTGTGCCTGTCTAGTACAGGACAGTGCCTGTACAAAGGAGGTGTTTAATAGTAGTATGCTGATTGGTTAAATGAACTAATGAATGAATATACAGAACAAAAAGAAGAAAATAATTGAGGGTAATATTGAGAGACCACAATATTTTAGCATAGCATATAAACAGGACAACATATAAGACATCTGATAGGCTGGGAAAAAAGTATAATGATACAGAGGCAAAAGTTTCAAAAATAAAAATAACACATTTTATTAAAAGTAAAAAAGTGAGGAATCTATAAGAATAGGAATTTGTGGTCTAAGAACAGAATGAAATTTAAAATTTCATAGATGGAACACTTCAAGATAATGTTATCTTTTAACTTATTTATATATCTTGTCTCCTTTATTAATTTGTGAGTTCTTTGAAGGGGGTCTCTTTTATTTCTTGGTACAATTTGTAGAACCATAGGACATAGTCAGTACACAATGAATAAATGAATAAAATACACTTAAAAAATTGAGCCTCAGCTTCATAGCTGAGTTTCCTTTCAGTCCAAAATAATTCTCTTAACACTCCTGTAGTCTAGTTTTATTGTAGGTAAAGCAGGTCAGGTACTTTTTTTCATCTATATTCTATGAGGAATAATTCTAAAACAGTGGTAATTAGTTTTAAGGTTTTAGCCTTTTTATTTTAATACTTTAATATGAAAACTCCTATTCTCTTCTTAAATATTCTTCAACTTCATCTATATTCCATATATTCTGTATTTTTGTATCACTTTCAAAATATGCAGCCTTTTAGATTCCATTTCAGTAAATATTATAGAAATATGTCAATGATCATATAAATAAATGAGTAAGAATTTATTGAGCAACTATCATACAATTATGTGTGTAAAAAGTACACACATAAGAGGAGGGGCATTTAGATATAACAATCATGATTTTTGAGCCAGCACTAATAAATGTAATAAATGTAACACCAATAAAATAATAGTTAACCATGAGCCATATCTAGCAATGGATCATTACATCTCAAATGACCTGCTGCGTTACATTGGTGCTTTGGGGATTTCATGGAGCTGAGCTCAATGGGAAATGGAATATAGAGACAGGGATTTGTGGAGGAGGTAGGATTGCACTGAATGTTAAAGAATGGATAGAATCTGAAATTATGGGAAGAGGTAATCAAAAGGGGTAAGAAATAAAGTTCTAATTTCACAATTTCATTCTCCTTGGTAGTGAAGATATATTGGACTTTCCAAATGCATTTTTTCTAGACACATTTGGAATGTTTGTACAGCCCAATGATGCCTATTTCTTGTCTCTTACCAAAGTGGTTTCTTTCAGTTGTGTACATTCTAGAACCCTTCATCTCCTAATTCACCTGGTCTTAATTGGTTTGACCAAGATTGGGATCTGAACCAAACTGTGAATTTGAAGTCAGAATTAAAGACTTGAATTTGATTGTAGGTAAGGAGAATATCAAACTCAGGCCCTATGAATTTCTCCCTCACTGAGAAAAATCAGAGGAAAAGATAACAAAAGACCTTATAGCTTTGAACAAACAAACAAACAAATAACATAGTTGACTTCAGTTTCTCAAAGCTTTCTTTCTTTTAGAGCTAATGTTTTAGAAAACCTACTGCTGTCTTTTCCTGCAGCCATAGCACTATGACATCTGGGCCCTTCAGATCTCTGAAGCTAAGCAGGGCCAGGCCTGGTCAGTGCTTGGATGAAAGACTGCCTGAGAACACCAGGTGCTGTAAGCTTGGGAGAACTACCCAGCAACCCACTCCCAAAAATCAATCCACCTTTGAAAACCCTATGAATAGCAGAGAAGCACTGACAAACTGTTTCGCCTGATTTATGTAGGGTAGCTATGAGTCAGATACCGACTGGATGGCACCTAACAACAACAATAACAGCTGCTGTCTTTGGAATCCAGGAAATACCACATGCCATTTAAAGCAATCTTTTTATCATGCTGAGGAGAATGAGTTTTTCTTAAGGTTAACAAGGAAACAACACAGAAAGGAGTAGCTAAGGAAGTTTAGACACAGCATATTTTGCTATGATATATTGTGTGCAAATTAAAACTGAGATGATATTACTGTTCTATATGGTCTTTATGTCCAGCACTTTGTCAAATGTTTTTTCTGTATCAATTGATATAATCATGTAATTTTTCTCTGTAGCCTATTAACTTGGTGCTTTATATTAATTCATTTTAAAAATCTAAACTAGCCTTGTATTCCTGGAACAAAACTTAGTTAACAGATATATTTTTAAAAGCATATAGTTGAATTCTATATGCTAATATCTGCTAGTGATTTTTGCAACAATTTTCATGAAGACTATTGACTTGTCTTTCCTTTCTTTGTTTTTGTTATACTTTGTGGTACTACTCTGGGCCTCACTCATGTGAGGAAAGTGCTCTGTCACTCAGCTGCATCCCCAGCCCATTTTTTATTTTTTATTTTGAGACAGTGTCTCACTAAGTTGTACAGGCTATCTCTAGCCTTGAAATCAAGATCCTTTTATTTCAGCTACTCTACTTGCTGGGATTACAGGTATGTGCCATGGTGCCGTGGCTTGAAATTCCATTTTGAAATTTTGTCTTTATTTTGATATCAAAGTAGTTAATATTGTTGCTGTTAGGTGCTGTCGAGTTGATGACTGACTCATAGCCAGCCTACGTACAACAGGCAAAACACCATTGTTAGTGCTTCTCTGCTATTCATAGGGTTTTCAGTGGATAGAGTTTTCACTGGCTGATTGTTTTTTGGAGTGGGTTGTGGATCCTTCTCCCAAACCTATAGTACCTGGTGTTCCCAGGCGGTCTCCTATCCAAGTACTTACCAGGCCTGACCCTACTTAGCTTCTGATCTGATGGAAGTGGATGCCACAATGGTAAGGCTGCAGGCTAAATAATGTTGTGTTGTTGTTGTTGTTAGGTGCCGTCGAGTCGAGTCCTGACTCATAGCAACCCTATGTACAGCAGATCGAAACACTTGCCGATTCTGTGCCAGGAAAATGATCTTATGTTTAAGCCCATTGTCGCAGACACTGTGTCAATCCATCTGGTGGAGGGGTTTCCTCTTTTGTGTTGACCTGCCACTCTCCCAAACATGATGTCCTTTTCCAGGGATTGATCTCTCCTGACTACATGTCTGAAATATGTAAGATGCAGTCTAGCCATTCTTGCTTCCAAGGAGCAATCTGGTTGCACTGCTTCTAGGACAGATCTGTTGGTTCTTTTGGCAGTCCGTGGTATATTCAATAGACGTCTCCAGCACCACAATTCAAAAGCATCAATTCTTCTCCTGTCTCCCTTGTTCAGTGTCCAGCTTTCACAACCATATGATGCGACCGAAAATACCATGGCATGAGTCAGACGTACCTTGGTCTTCAATGTGACATCTTTGCTTTTCAATACTCTAAAGAGATCTTTTGCCACAGCTTTTCCTAGAACAATGCATCTTTTGATTTCTTGACTGCTGCTTCCACAGGTGTTAATTATAGAGCCAAGCAAAGCAAAATCTTGGACAACCTCAATCTTTTCTCCATTTATTGTGAAGTTGCGTGCTGACCCAATAGTAAGGATTTTTGTTTTGTTGATGTTTAGTCGTAACCCATATTGAAGGCTATGATCTTTGATCTTCACCAGTAAATGTTTTAAATCCTCTTCACTTTCAGCAAGCACAGTGGTGTCATCTGCATAACGCAGGTTGTTAATGAGTCTTCCTCCAATCTTGATGCCACGCTCTTCCTCATAAAGTCCAGCTTCTCGGATTATTTGCTCACCATATAAATTGAAGAGATAGGGTGAAAGTATACAGCCCTGGCACACACCTTTGTCAACTTTAAACCACTCAGTGTTTCCTTGTTCTATTCGAACAACTGCCTCCTGGTTCATGTACAGATTTCTCATGAGCACAATTAGGTGTTCTGGTATTCCCATTTTCCGAAGTGTTATCCATAATTTGTTATGATCTACACAATCAAATGCTTTTGCATAGTCAATAAAACATAGATAGACATCTTTTTGATATTCTCTGCTTTCAGCTAATATCCACCTGACATCAGCAATGATGTCCCTGGTTCCCCGCCCTCTTCCGAATCCCGCTTGATTTTCTGGTAATTCCCTATCTATGTACTGCTGCAGTCACTTCTGAATGATCTTTAGTAGAATTTTGCTGGTGTGCAATATTCATGATATTGTTTGATAGTTTGCACATTCAGTTGGATCCCCTTTTTTGAGAATAGGCACAAGTATGGATCTTTTCCAGTCAATTGGCCAAGTAGCTGTTTTCCAAACCTGTTAGCACAAACATGTTAACACCTCCAGTGCTGCATCTGTTTGTTGAAATATCTCTATTGGTATTCCATCAATTCCTGGAGCCTTGTGTTTCATCAGTTCTTTCAAGGCAGCTTCTACTTTGTCCTTCAACACCATTGGTTCCTCTTCATATGCAACCTCTTGGAATGGCTGGTCATCTACCAATTCTTTCTTGTATAATGACTCTGTGTATTCCTCCCATCTTTTGACGTTTCCTGCATCATTTAATATTTTCCCTATAGAATCTTCCACTACTGCCACTCGAGGCTTGAATTTTTTCTTCACTTCCTTAAGCTTGAGAAACAGAGTGTGTTCTTCCCTTTTGGTTTTCTGCCTCCGGCTCCTTGCATATGTTATTATAATATTTATTCTTGTCTTCTCAGGCTGCCTTCTGAAATCTTCTGTTTAGTCCCTTAACTTCATCATGTCTTCCTTTTGCTTTAGCTGCTCGACATTTGAGGGCAAGGTCCAATGTCTCTTTTGACATGTAATTTGGTCTTTTCTTCTTTTCTTGTCTTTTTAAGAACTTTTTGCTTCCTTCTTGAATGATATCTTTTATGTCATGCCACAACTCTTCTGGTCTCCTGTCATTTGTGTCTAATGCATTAAACCTATTTTTGAGGTGGTCTCTGAACTCAGGTGGGATATACTTAAGGTCATACTGTGGCTCTCGGTATACTTGTTCTAATTTTCTTCAGCTTCAGTTTGAACTTGCATATGAGAAGTTGATGGTCTGATCCACAGTCAGCACCTGGTCTTGTTCTGACATTTTGTATAGAGCTTTTCCATCTTCTCTTTGCACATATGTAGTCAATTTGATTCCTGTACGTTCCATCTGGTGAAGTCCATGTGTGTAATCTCAGTTTATGATGTTGAAAAAATGTATTTGTAATGAATCGGTCATTGGCCTGACAAAATTCTATCATGCTATCTCCAGGTTCGTTTCTGTCATGAAGACCATATTTTCCAACTACTGAGCCTTCTTCTTTGTTTCCAATCTTTGCATTCCAGTCACCAGTGATTTTCAGTATGTCTTGATTGCATGTTTGATCTATTTCAGATTGCAGAAGCTGATAGAAGTCTTCCCTTTCTTCATTTGTGGCCTTAGTGGTGGGAGCATAAATTTGAATAATAGTCATATTAACTGGACTTCCTTGTAGGCGTATGGATATTATTCTATCACTGACAACATTGAATTTCATGACATTTTGAAATGTCTTTTTTGATGATGAATGCAACCCCATTTCTCTTTAGTTTATCATTCTCAGCATAATAGACCATATAATTGTCTGACTCAAAATGGCCTATGCCGGTCCATTTTAGCTCACTGATGCCTAGAGTGTCAATGTTTATGTGCTCCATTTCTCTTTTAATGATTTCTAATTTTCCTAGATTCATGCTATGTACATTCCATGTTCCAATTATTAATGGATGTTTACAGTTTTTTCTCCTCATTTTGAGTTGTGCCACATCAGCAAGTTGAGCACCCTGGGGCCTTAGTCCATTTCCATCATCACTGTAGACTCTACTTGGAGGAGGCAACTCTTCCCTAGTAGTCTTTTGAGTGCCTTCCAACCTGGGGTGCTCATTTTCCAGTACTATACCTGACAGTGTTTTTTTGCTATCCATAGGGTTTTCAATGGCTAGTTGTTTCGGGAGTGGTTCGCCAGGTCCTACTCCCTAGTGTGTCTTAGTCTGGAAGCTCAGCTGAAAACCTGTCCACCATGGGTACCCTTGCTCATATCTGAGGTACCAGTGGCAGAGCTCTCATCCTCATCACAACACACAAGCCCCCACAGTGCGGCAAACTGACAGATGTGTGGGGGAATTAATGTTAGCTTCATTTAATAAATTAGGAAGTACTTCCTATCATTTTCTGGAAGAAATTCTCTAGAATTGGTGTTAGTTCTTTAAACATTTAGTAGCATTCTTAGCTGAAAGCATCTGGGTCTAGAGAGTTCTATATTGGGAATTTAAAAATTATTATTCAGTTTTCTTAAGAGTTGTAGGTCTGCAGCCGTACCACTGTTGCATCTGGGCCTGTCAGATCTTGGAAGCTAAGCAGGGCCAGGCCTGGTTAGCACTTGGATGGGAGACTGCCTGAGAAACCAGGTGCTGTAAGCTTGGGAGAACAACCCAGCAACCTGCTCCCAAAAATCAGTCATCCATTGAAAGCCCTATGAATATCAAAGAAACACTATCAATACTGTTTCACCTGTTATATGTAGCGTCGCTATAAGTCAGACACCAGCTACATGTTACCTAACAAGAATAAGAGTTATAGGGATATTCAAATGATCACTTTTATAGCGAGTGAGTTTGCATAGTTTATGATATGATGTTTATTACCAACATGAGGGTTTGATATACTTTGTCTAAATCATTAAATATGTGTTTAGTGTTGATCACAGCATTTAACTTTTTTGATGTCTGCATACTGATATTCCCTGTTTTGTTCCTGATATTAGTAAATTTGTGTCTTCTACTTTTATTCTTTGTTGTTCTTATGTTTGCCAATTTTTTTGATGTTTTCAAAGAATGAGATCTTTGTTTCTTTGATTTTCTCTTCCTTTACTGTTTCCTATTTCATTTATGGGGGCTGGAGTTTAGCTCTATTAGTAGAGTGCTGCTCTGAGCTCTCTGAGGCCCTGAGTTCAATCCCCACGATGGCAAAAATAGGAGGATGTGGCAATCCACTCCTGAAGCAAAGGTGAAAAAACAACTATTGAAAACCCTATGAATAGCAGATAAGCACTAATATAGGGCTGGCATGGCACAGTGTCAAGGCAGTGTTTGTTCTGTTGCATATAGGTTCACTATGAGTCCAACCCAACTTGACAGCACTTGACTAAAACAACAATTTCATTTATTTGTATTTTTATACTTATTATAAATTTCCTCCTTTTTGCTTGCTTTACGTTTATTTTACATTTTTTTCTAGGTTTTTAAGGTGACAACTTAGATTATTGGTTTTAAATTTTTCTTCTTTCCTAATGAATGGATTTTGCTTTATAGAATTTCCTTTTAGCACTGCTTTAACTAGATTCCACAGATTTTATATATATAATTTTCTTTTCATTAATGTCAGTGTATTTTTTTAAGTTCCTCTGAGTTTTCCTTTTTGACTCATGATTTATTCAGAATGTGTTGTTCAGTTTCTATGTGTTTAGGTATTTTCATTTTTTTATTATTACTAGTTTGATTCTGTTATGGTTAGAGAATACATTATATGCTTTTAATTCTTTTAAATTTGGTTAAGTTTAGTTTTTGACTCTGGATGTAGCATGTTGTTAGGTGCCTTCGAGTCTGGTCAGAGACACAGTGACTCTATGTACAACAGAAGGAAACGCTACCTGACACTGTGCCATGCCCAGCACTATTGTCAATGCGTCTCTGCTATTCATTGGGTTTTCATTGATTGATTATTTTGGGAGTGGGCTGCAGGGTCTTCTTCCCAAGCCTACAGCACCCAGTATTCCAAGTGGTCTCCCATCCATGTGTTAAGCAGACCTGACCCTGCTTAGCTTCTGCCATCTGATTAGCTCTTATTGTTAAGTTTGAAACTTTCCTGATTCTTAGTTTGTTGAGTAATTTTGCTTAAAACCTGGACATTTTTCTGTTACCAGCCCCTAGGTCTTATTTAAATTTTCTATTTTAATTAGCTTAATTTTAGCTCTGACATTGCTCTTGTGTAGGATGATACAATGCCACCTCACTCCTGTTAAGTGAGAATAAAAGCACAGGCTTCCCACTCAACCTCTGTTGACACTTGTTTGGTGTTAGAGGTAGAAATTGAAGTCCAGGATCCACTCAGGGTCTGCACTGACATCATTGTACATGGGTACATTACCTCCTAGTGGAGATAAAAATTGCAGCTTCCTCCTCAGTGTCCTCAGACAGCTTCCCAGCAGGTGTGTGTGGCCCTCATTACAGCTGCCCATAGTGGAAGTCTAAGCACCTCACTTAGCTTCAGATGGCTTTCATGGATGTGGGCCCACAGTTTTGCCTGTGGTATTTGGCTGGAGTATAGTGAGTATAAGCTAAAGTTTTCTTTCTTGCTAGGCTTCTCTTTTTTTCATTTGTAGGCTAGAGAGGGTAGTAGACTTTTGTTTGTCAGTCTTTATTGGCATTTCTGGTTTAATAGTTTCTTCAGTTCTCAGCCTAGAATATAGGAGGAAAAAAAATAATGAGTAAGTAGGTAAATCAATCAATCAATCAATCAAAATAAATCAGTGAACTCACCAGTGTGTCAGTCTCCAGATTCTGAGGTCCCTGTTTTCTTCTGTCCAGCTTTCAGAGTATTTTGCTTGCTCTATACATAGTGACCATGGTTTTTATTTGTACTTGGCAGAAATAAAGAAAAGTATATCAACTCCATTTTTCCCCTTTAGTACCTTTTCACTGCATTTTTTGACACTTTTAAACTTTAACTGGTATCATGCTTCTGGAGTCACATATAACCCTACAACACATGTACTTGTGCTTAGATTAAGTGTTACAGAGCCCCATGTCTGGCACTCACCCAGTCATCTATTTTGGTTAAGGCTTAAACCTCTGCTTTTTGGGCCTTGTTAATTACACACTGAATGCTGTAACTAATATGAAAAAATGTCACTAATGCAGATGCCATCAGTAGGTTACTTCAGGGAATGAATACATTTCAGGATTTTGCCAAATGGAACTATAGATCACTGGCCCATGGGCTCCTAACCTACATATGTATGATTCAGATGGTGCATGAAAAGATGTACAAAGTTGTGTTTATTATTAGCCTAATAAAAAACTAGATATGGTAGCATGCTCCTGCTAACTCAGGGAAGGATAACTTTATTTGAACTGAGCAATTATTGGTGTTGATACACCTAGGAATCACTTGTTAGAATGACAGCCCTATGAGAAACTTGTTGATGGGTGACAATTGATTTGGAACATGTACCTAGATCCTGCTTAGAGAATGCATCTTGGTCTGATATATCTTTTCTGATGTTCCTTGACCACTCTGAGTGATGTAACTACTTTGATGTATTCCTAAAAGTTTAAGATAATTGCATTTTTCTGCACTTTATGTTTCATATCTTCTATATTCTCAGTCAGATTTCACTTGAAGTCAAGCAAAGTAAATATGCATATTTTATTCTAAGTGTTGATTTGCAGTAAACTCCTATATAGTTTATTTGCAAATTTACTTCTCTGGGCTGTATTCTCAAAGAAAGTTTACTTGAATTTACATAAGACCATAATGTTTGGAAAAATGTCAAGTTTCTCTAGAATTGCTAAAAACACACTCACTGAATTTCCCCAAGAGGAACTGGGTCTAGGCAAAGCTCTTTAACCAGGAGACTAAAACTTTTCCTGTTAGCTCTTTTTCTCTGGAGCAAGCCTTCTAATTTATTTTCCATCTGGAAGACTTTGCTATGATGGAGTTCATAGCAGTACATCCTCGTGGCATATATCAGCATCCTGGCACATAACCTGCCTGCGGATAGATTTCATCAGAACTAATAGGAAGATGAATGTGTTTACCTCCAAATCCAGAGCTGTTCCTTATCAAAATTACTCTGTCATTTAGACACAAGTCAAAAGGTAAAATTGCACCATGGATAGATTGAGGATAACCAGAATGCAAATTTATTAATTATGTCTTGTATACTTAAAATGAGATACCAAAAATCAACTCCCAGGCTTATACTAGAATAAACAACCTCTCCATATTGCAATGTACTTTCTGAAATATTGGCTACATCTCAGGAATAAATGGATTGACGGTTTTAGTAGTTGTGTCAAATATGTTGTGTAGAAAAAGTGGTAGATAATTTTGGGGGCTTCATGCAAGTTTTGTGGGGTCTCATACAACTAATGCCATGCTGTGTTAGCTATGATAAGATTTATTGCTGACATTAAAGAGTAGAGTGAATATTAGTGCAAGGCATGAAATATCTTGAGCACAGGGAGTTGTTCAACTAAGAACATTACCCACAGCAGGTTGAATATGCTATAAGAAATGCTCCAACAGAGGGAAACCTACCACTGGACCAACTTGTATATGTTTGGGCTAGTCCAGGTGTGGGGGTGGAAATAGTTTTGTTACAGAAAGAATAATCATTATGGGATATCCCCAGGCTTATAATATTGAATAATATTAGGGAACCTTCTTACCTTGGGAGTTTGCATACCAAGGGCACTGCAGACCCTTTGCTACACTTCCCCAGCTGTCCAGAGCAGGATGCTCAGTAGTTCCATGCTTCAAGGAAGGAAGAGAGCAAGGAGGCCCTGTAACTTCTGCTGAGACAAAAGTTTTATGTCTCTCAGTAGATGAGGAGAACAATCAATAACGTAAACTCAGAAATTCTCTGGTTTGTGGAAATTGGACCTATTCTACTCCTTTCTTGACATGTGAAAAGTGGTCTCAGAGCATCTGTCTCTTAGTGTCAGGATAATGTCACATTGATCTCCATTTCTAATGAGCTCTCACGTCACATGTAGATTGGCTTTTTATAGAACATTTTATTTAGTTTTTTTTGTTTATTTGTTTAGAAAAAGCCAATGTGTGATGACCACCCACTCACTAGGCACTAAGATACTTAATGCTCATACTTCTAAAATGAAGATATTTATTCATCTACCTAGTTTGCACATGGAAGAACTATGACCCAAAGTGGTTAAATATTTGCCCAAACTCAGACAGCTAGCAACAACATGCTCTGCTGTCACTGAGTTACATGGAGATACAGATGATAAAAAAAAGCTTACCAATATGTAAATAAGAGATCCAGAGATTTAAAACTGTTATGAATAAAATAAAATAGAGTAATGTGATAGCCACATTATTTATTGAGTACTAAGCCCTGCTATGGGAGAAGGACATGACAATCCACTCCTGAAGCAATCCTGAAACAACCAGCCATTGAAAACCCTATGAGGTTCGACTCTAAAGGCACCTAACAACAAACAGCAAGCACTATTATGGGGCTGGGGTTTAGATCAGTTGGTAGAGTGCTGCTTCACAGTCTCTGAGGACCCTGGTATGATCCCCAGCACTGCAAAATGGGAGAAGGAGGTGCTAATCCTCTCCAGAAGCTATCCCTAAGCTATCCCCAATTAATCAGCCATTGAAAACCTCATGAGGGTAGCTATGAGTCAGACCAACTCTATGTGGGGCACACGCCTCCCAGACGGCCCAGATGTTCCGATAGGTGGTAACACCACACACAGAGATATTAAACACAATTCACTCGGGACACTTGGGTGAGGGGTGCAGACTCCTGCAGCCTTCAGGATGTTGGCAGAGATGGGAGAAAGGAAAAGCCTCAGGCACTTTTGCTTTCCAGAGGCAAACACCTGTGTTGGTGGTCTTGGTGGTCATGAGGAGACAGTTCTTCCTTTGTGGGTGATCAGACGGAGAGCAGGTTCTTTCCTTGTTGATGGTCGCAGAGGGGAAAGCATTCTTTCCCCACTGAAGTTCCTGGCAAGAGAGCAGGAAAACTGTTTCCTCATTGGTGGTCTGGGCAAGAACGGGGTCTTTCCTTGCTGGTGGTTGAAGATCTGGGCCAAAAGGGTAGAGCTGTTTCCTTGCCGATAGTCCAGGCAAGAGGAAGGGTGAAAAGGGTGAAAATTTACTTTAGATGGTCAGGGAAATTCTGTATAAGAGATTACACAGCTGGGGCACAAGCCTGTAATCCCAGCAAATCTGGAGGCTGAGAGAAGAGAATCACAAATTCCAGGCCAGAGGCAGTCTGTACAACTTGAGACCCGGTCTCTGAATTAAAAAAAGTGAAAATAAAAAAGGGGCTAGGGAAGTGTCTCAATGGTAGAGCACTTGCCTAGCATATACAAGGCTTTGGGCTCAACCTTCTAGTATTGCAGTAAATAAATAAATAAATAAATAAATAAATAGAAAATAGGATAGGATCTGAGACTTGACTGGTATAAAGGAATAATCTTAAAGAGAGTAGAAGGCTAATTCTTGCAGAAAGAAGGAAGGTCCCAGCTGTAAGAAGGAAAAGGTCCTAGTATACCTGAGCAAGACAATGAAGGCAAGACCACTGGAGGAATTATACAGTGGTAAGAAATGAGGTGGGGGGGAGAGGTCAGAATAAGCCTTGGCAAGGGACTTATTTTTCAGTTGTAAACAACAACTTGGCTGTGTAAAGCATTTTCCATGAGCCAAGCACTACTCTAATATCTTTAAAAATCATCCATCTTGATAACTCTTATTTGAGAAAGTATTGTTATTGCTAGTTCTATTTTACAAATGAGAAAACTGAAGTACACAATAAAATAACTGGCAATAGGAATGTAATGGGGAATGACTTGAGCAATAAAAGCAGGGTAATAACATAATCTCATATTTGATTATAATCTGGTTTGTTTTTAAGTGGTGGCACAGGATGTGCAGCTTTTATGATAAAAAGCAACTGCTTAGAGGCTGTGTGGAAAACAGATGAGGGGACTGAGAACCAACTAGACAAGTCAGGCAATGGATGGTGATGGCCTTCTTAGGACATTATTCTTAAAGTGGAAACTGAACTCAGCAGTTTGCGTGTATATTGTACTTCTGTTGGAGTGGATGTTGTTGCTGCTGAGTTGTGTCTGAGTTATAGCAACCCTCATAGGGTTTTCAGTGGCTGATTGTCTGGGATTGCCTTGGGTGAGGATTGCCATGTGGATAGAGGTGGTGAAATTAAATGAGAAATCAACAAACACTCAGATTTCTTGTTGGAACAACTTGCAGGTTCATAATGTTGCCTATGATAGTAAATATCAGGGAACACAAGGAAAACAGATTAGGAAGGGAGGTTCAGCCATATGAAGATAGTGACACTTATTTAACATCCAAGATGAGATGTCAAGTAGAAAGATGAGTGTATGAAGTTTGAGACTTACTGGAGGGGTCACATACTGTCTTTGTGCACCTAAGCCAAGGCTTGGAGAAAGTCTGTTTCCACAGGAAAGTCTAGGACCAAAGATTGTTTTCTGGGTAGAAACCTGAGCAGGGAGCATATGCTCTTTGTTTCAAGCTTTGTTAGAGATTCATGCATTTCTGTCAAGAAAAGAAGTTTAGAGTCCTAATAAAATTCCCCTCCCAAATATCAGAAAGAGATGTCTATTCTTTGGCTTTTTTCTTTCGGATTCATTTGGACCTAGGATCTCACATTCTAGGATTTCACTGTCTCTGACATCAGTCAGTGCACTTCTACAGAAGTTCAAGGGTAATGTTGTTTTAAACACATGTTCAGCTTAGCTTGCCCATGAGAACAGGAAAGGTACAAAGTGAGTATGAACTTCTGAAGATGACAGCTGCCCAAACACAAGTGGTACTTTCAAGGAAAGGTTAAACCAAGCATATTTAGAATAGACAATTGGGGATTTTCTTTCTTTGTATTTTCATGGCCTGAATAGTTTGATGATTGTTT
The DNA here is from genome assembly GCA_007922755.1 of Pedetes capensis. Classification (NCBI taxonomy): domain Eukaryota; kingdom Metazoa; phylum Chordata; class Mammalia; order Rodentia; family Pedetidae; genus Pedetes; species Pedetes capensis. Next base: position 45,455 of record VMDO01006838.1, read on the forward strand.
TTATTAGGCCCCAGTGTGTAGCTTGTTTATTTATGCCTGCATGGTTCTGCCTTCAATCTGAATTTGTTCCTCAAGTATTTAACAAAATCTCAGCACAATATAGGTGGGTATTGGGCTTGCCTAACATTACTTATTCTTTTTTATGAAAAGCAGAAATCAGGTTAACATTGCTTCCTCAACTTAAATATAGGAATAGACTTTGAAATGACAGCAAAGGAATTCCAACTACCAAACTCGGTCATGTCCTCTTGTTTGTTTCCAATCCTAATGTTCAGTGACGATGCAAAGATAGTGTTTTCATCAATTCTAAGATATACATTTTAAAATATTATAATATCTCTGAAATCAGAGTGCCTCTAACAGTTATAATTGGCAATGTGTTTTGTTTCTCAGTGGTACATGAAATAATAGTGTGTTTTATAACTGATGGAATTATGTGTTGATGAGAATTACTAGCTAACTAATAAGTGATAGAGTACCAATATGTGGAGAATAGAAATGGATATCTAGTATCAGTGTTGGAATTATGGATATAAAAGGAGAATTGTTGATTGGATATTCTTTGATTCTGATGCCTTTTATTGATAGATAACCTATTACTTTTTATTAGTGATTCCCAACACTGCAACATATACATTTTTTCTTAAGATGTTTATATTGCCTGTAATCACAGTGACTTAGGAGGCTGCAGCAGAAAGATTGTGAATTTGAGGCCAGAGGAAGGCTGTGCTTCTTTGCAAGACCTTGTCTAAAAATAAAAAATAAAAATGGGGCTGGGGTGAAGTTCAGTAATAAAGTATTTGCTTAGCATGCATGAGGCCCTGGATTCAACTCCCATTATTACAATATAAAATTATAAATTATAAAAATTATAAAATATTCTTAACTTAAAATGTATTTCAAGGTTTGGACTATATTATAGAATTTATAATTTATTCTACTTTACTGACTTATCTCGGGTGAGTTGAAAAAGGAAGGAAGATACAAATAAAAGTCTCGACTATTAAAATCTGTAGGCCCAGGATGATCTTTCTTACTTATTAAACAATTAAGAATTATTGACATATTTTGGGATGTTGAGACATATACAATTTATAGAAATTCTTCTTATAATAATTTGTAATAATTATTTATTAACATTTTCCTCTTTAAACCATGAGCTCAGTAACTCATTTCCAAGAACTTATCAATGGTTTTCTATAACCTATGCTATGCAGTTATGACTTCATAAAGGCAGTTTAACAAACAGAAACATCTAGAGTAGATAGGCCATTTGTCAATATTGGATTTATGGGTTATAGTGTTTGTCCCGGTCATGCTACTCTTCAAAACCTTGGCACCTAGTCTATCAATCTGCTTATAAAAGTGCGACCCTATTTCTAAGGTGACAGAGTCTATTTGTAGTGGTGCAGTCAGTTAGCAAAGTTGCCTGTGAAATACACCAGGGAGTAAGAGGTGAGAGGTAGAGGTATAAATTTGTTAAGATCCTCAGAAATGCCAGCTTGCTGAACGGAGCTATATATATTATCCTACCTTTTAGGATAATAAAAGCAATTCCAGGAGACAACTCCCTTCATTGACAACAACCTGGCAATTTATTTACAATTGTACTGCTGCCACCACTTGACTAGAGAAAAACTATTCAGGGAGTAATGGTCTTTATATGATGTTTTCCCCACATTGCATTGCATGGTATGTTTAATGGATTTTGCACATGTTGCTCCTACTATGGTGATATTTTCTCTACATTAATATTTTTTTCTCTCCACTTCTTTTCGAATGAAGACACCTTTTCGCTCTCTGCTGGGGTTATATAGAAATGGGATAATATAAGGAGCTCCTGCTAGAAAGGAAAAATAAAAGCTTTTTTAGAGTAATATACCTGAGTCTCGTGTAAAGTGATAATAACAGCATATGAAAAATTAATTTCTCTGGTAGGTGTTTCACTCTTAGATCAGACCCAAAGGACCACTTCCCCTAATTTCCTCCTCTGGTAGATGGGACCTGAATGGTGAATCACCCCATTTGCTAGTAGCACTAACAGCAGGCAAATAAGGTTTTTTTTTTACCGTCCTCTCCTGTAATACCCACCAGCCCCTATTCCTAAAGAAGCAATCAGTTACCATAAACAAAGCCACTTTGTTTATTAGCAAAATACTGACATTATAAATGAAGCTTTAATCTATCTCCCAGCCTCCAATTTTCACGTCATCCCACTTTATATATCACAGCTCTAAATACCATCCCTGGAGAAATTGTGGCACAGCCCCACCTCCTGCCAGTTCCATGGGGTGAAAACCTGGCCTCAGTGGTAGCCTGGGACAGTGCCCATGAAGAAAAGATGTAGGACCCTTTGGACTGGGATGAGAAGTGATCAGTTTGAGGAAACCATAATGAAAATAGAAGTAGGGAGATGAGATACAAGAGGAACCTCTCTTCCATCAGCTGAGGTGGACTCTGTATAATGGGTAAATGTCTAGGAAGAAAATAAAAGCACCATTTTGTACACACCTCAAAATTCTACAAGTACTTGGCCCTTCAATGACAAGGACTTTAAAATAATTGACTGAAATATCTCATTCTTCCAAGTAACAATGGCATGACTAAAAGGTCACATCATCTAAGGGAAGGCAATGGTACCTAATGTTTGCTTCTTTTGTTGTTAGGTACCATCAAGTTGAATCTGACTCATAGTGATCCTAAGTACAACAGAATGAAACACTACCCAAAACTGTGCCACACACACAATCTTTTTCTGTTTGAACTATTGTGGAAGCCACTATATTTCTTCTCATTTTGAGTCATGCCACATCAGCAAAAGAAGGTCCCAGGGAATTTACTCTATTCTCATCATTAATATTTACTCTACTTTAAGTAGACAACTCTTCTCCAGTTGTTTCTTGAATCCATTCTCATCTGGGAGGTCGTTTTCCAGCACTATATTTGACAGTGCTTCTCTGCTATTGATGGGATTTTCAATGGCTAATTATTTTGGGTGTAGGCTGCTGGGTCCTTCTCCCTACTCTGTCTTAGTCTGGAAGCCCAGCTGAAGCCTGTCTACCATGGGTGGCCCCGCTCATATCTGAAATACTGGTAGTATACCTTTCAGCATCAAAGTAGCATGCAAGCCCTCATAGAATGACAAGCTGACAGACATGTGGGGATAACATTTGTTATAGCTAACAAAAGTAACTTGGCCGTAAGTTGGAGGAGAAAAATGACCTTCTAGTTTTGAGATTTTGAGTTAGTCAATGATTTTATTTGGTCACTCTGAATTTCCTCAAATGTAAATTAAGCATTTTGGATGAGATGACTCCTGAAGTCACTCTAAATCCTTAGAATTTTCTATGCCTGTTTTTTGAATTCTTACAGACTATGCTTTACCATTTGTTAGTTATGTAAACTTAGGTGATTATTTACATTTAAGCCTCAGCTGTCCTAACATGTATAATTGAGAAACTAAGTAACAGCTTCCTTTCACAGTTAAATTAAATCATGTACGATAGAGTACTGAGAGCATTGTAGGTACTCACATGAGATCTACTATGAGTGATAGTCTGTGATTACCATGTTTTCACTTCAACTTGTAGGTTTTAATAAGCTAAAAATCATACAGAGATTTTCACTGAGGTTGCCTGATTTTTCTGCTCCTTATTCTTTTAGTATATTCATAATGATATATTTTTAGAATTTTAATTTTACAAATGTTCATTCTGAGTGTCGTATATTCATTTATTCTTCCTCAGTGGCTTAACTTTGATGATAAAATTTTAAGCACATTGAAATATATAGCTGGTAGACTGATAGGTAAAGAAGTCATAGAGAGAATGTAAGTGGAATATTCCTCTATCTGGGTAAGTACAAGGGTCATTTTTGGAGTACCATCAATATCAGAGTCATTGTAGCACCATGGATGTGAGGCCATATTCATGATGACCTGGGGGGATCTGAAGTACTGATTTAAGCCATCTTACATACTCCTGAGCTCACACATAAACGTATTTTAACTTAGGGAATATTTATGAAATAAATCACCATGACAAATGGATGTAGGGGAAATGGGGAAAAATCAGCATTAACTATAGTAGAAATGACTTTAAGACAAAGCATCCTTAGTACTAGGGAAGTGGATGTTAGATCCCCTGGTATTTGTTGGAATTATTTTTAAAATTTCATCAATTGCATCTATTGGGAACTGTTTGAAATCCAAATTTTTTATGTGAAAATTATTTTTCTAATTAAACAATTAAAATAAGCCTGTAGCCATACCACTGTGGCATCCAATCCCATCAGATCTCAGAAACTAAGCAGAGTTGGGCCTGGTTAATATTTGGATGGGAGACTGCCTGGGAACACCAGGTGCTGTAGGCCTGGGAGAAGGACCCAGCAACCCACTCCCAAAAAACAATCCACCATTGAAATCCCTATGAATAGCAGAGAAAAACGACAATATTTTTTCATCTGTGTACATAGGGTCGCTATGAGCCAAACACCGATTCAAAGGCACCTAACAACAACACAACAACAATAGTGTTTCACCTTTTGTACATAGGGTCATTTTGAGTCAGATTCTGACTCAACAGCACGTAACAACAACAACAACAGCAGCAACATAAGCTACTTGGTTTATGGCATTTGGTTATAGCAGCCCAAACAAACTGAAACAATTATATTTTAAACTTGAGAAATTTCAAACAAATTATAGGTTTCTGTTTTCTTTTTAAAATCATCCTCATGGCCACTTTCTGATGGAGACATGCTGTGGTTGTCCTGACTTCATCTGACTTCATGGTTTCCTCTTCCACTTATTCTTAAAGGATAAGCCCTCCTCTTTTCAGCACACCAGGGTACTGAGTGCATAGTGAACAGGGCTAGATACAAAATAGCTATTGGGTATATACCTATGGAATGGTAAGTTGGTGCACTGAAACTCTACTCATACCAGAAACTCTCTTCCTCTCTTCTGGATAGTATTTATGGTCTGAGCCCATTTATGGTTTCCACCACTCTGTACTGGTTTAGTTTCCCTTGCTCTGTTGAGAGTTTTTAGTTGCTGTTACTCTTGCTTTTGTTATAGCTGGATCATTTCACTTTACTTTTCTATATTACTTACAAAGGTACTAAGTAGTCCCTCTGGACATTTGTGTTTGCATCATGACTCAAGATGGTATATCAATTTTCCTATGTTTAATCTTTGAAGATATGATTGGGTGAAGACTACTCTTCAGTGTCATGCATTCAAATGAGGAAGATGCTGGTCTTAGCAAAAGAACTAATAATGACTTAAATGTTGATGACGATAGTTTGGGTCTTCCCAATGCCATTTTCTAAAGCACTGGCAATGGATTTGTAGCTTCTAGTCATATCTAAGCAATTCAAACTACAGCGTGTTTTTTAAAATGAGATTTTCCATATTGCTGTAAAGACCTGAGAATAAGGATTTTACTTCTTATCATGGCCATACTTCTGCCTCCAAGCTGTGATGAGTGTTCTATCCAGGGAACATATAACAGGTATCAAGCCCAAGAGAATTTCTGGTGCGAATGGAGTTTTGGTGCATTGACTTAGTGTTCCAGAGATATTTACCCTATTGCTATTCTGTATCCATCTCTGCTAACTTTGCACTCAGTATCCTGGAATAATGAAAAAAGGAGTCATTATCCTTTAAGTATAAGCAGGAGAGGAAGCCATGAAGTCAGACACGTATTTTTTAACCAGAAATTCTGAATGACTCAATGGAAAAGCTAATAATTCTTATGATATATTTTTATTTCTAAAGGCAGATTTAGTTTTTACCTGTTAATAGTTTTAGATCTTCTATAGAACTTAACCTTCATTGAGAGTATAGTTTTAGTTTTCAAAAAAAACCTGTTAACTTTCATTGGTTTTGTAGTATTAGAGAGCTACTTTTTCATTTTTCTACTTTACAAATGAAGGAACCAAAGTGAACTTCCGTGGAAGTTAATTTGTTGTTTTAGTTAGTTATGACACATAGGGGTATGAGCTGAGGGTTTGTGCTTCAGAGAGAAAAACAACTATAATAAAACCTTTCTTAAGTGTCACCACCATCAGATAACACTTTCTTTCTTTATGTTGTTCTGTATTGGTCTATTTGTTCTTTAAAATGTCATCAATAACTGCTACAAGGGAACTAATCTATTTTAACTAGTCTCTTAGGTCATCATTTTAATCTTCGGTTCATGTTATTCTTTTTATCCCTCTATTCACTTTACCTTCAAATTTATAGTTATCATGTTTATAAAAGTGACTCAGAGGTCTGGCCATCAAGTAGAACCACAGAGTTTTGTTCTGAGTTGATCATTAGTGCTTTCCCTGTGAAAATACCCTTCCATCGGAGGAATCAAATAAATTTAGCCATAAATATTAAATATTAAATATTCTTTTGGCTGTAAGCAAAATTCAAGTAAGTTTACTTGTGCTTCATAGATAACCTAGCCAGTTTTCTATACACAAATATTTTCTAATAACATATTTCTTCCCCCTTTAGTATCTCAAAAGAAAATGGGTACAAACAAAGCATAAGCAGAGGATATTTTGAGGAAAACAAATATAAAACAGAGGACCAGGGAAAGTACCAGTAGGGATCATAGTTATTCTTCCAGCATTCTAATTTCAAGTTTCCTTGAAATAATGACAGCTTTATCTCTTTGCCTTATTCTTTATATATCTTTCTGTGCCTAACTCTAAGTGCAATGCTACCATTGACATCTAAAATTTTAGGACTTATAATTCTCCAACACTACCTTGGCCTTCAGAGAGAAGAAACTTTAGAGTCCAGTATAGCCTTTCTCTCTCTCTCTTTCCCCAACCCCTTGTCACACACACACATCCACCCACCCCCACACACATACCCCACAGCTCACATGGTGTTTAACATTTATTTAAAAATGAAAGAACAGTCAAGCACTGGATACAGTGGCACATACCTGTAATCTCAGCAACTCAGGAGGTGCAGGCAGAGGGTGGCAAGTTTGAGGCCACAGGCAGCCTACATAACTTAGCAAAATCTTGTTCCAAAATAAAAATAGATAAATAAATAAAGCCTGCATCCATACCACTGTGGCATTGGACCAGGTCAGATCTTGGAAGATTTTCTAATGAAGATAAAAAAACATAGCCTTCAGTATAGATTGCTCCTCAACATCAACAAAACAAAAATCCTTACAACTGGGTCAGTATGCAACTTTACAATAAGTGGAGAAAAGATTAGGTTTGTGCATGATTTTGCTTCGCTTGGTTCTACAATCAACACCCATGGAAGCAGCAGCCAAGAAATAAAACATTGCAATGCTTTGGGAAGAGCTGTGGCTAAAGATCTCTTTAAAGTATTGAAAAGTAAAGATGGCACATTGACGATGAAGGTGTACCTGACTCATGCCATGGTATTTTCAGTCCCATCATATGTTTGTGAAAGCTGGACATTGAACAAGAGAGACAGGAGAAGAACTGATACTTTTGAATTATGGTGCTGGAGATGATGATTGAATGTACCATGGACTGCCAAAAGAACCAACAGATCTGTCCTAGATGAAGTGCAACCAGACTGCTCCTTGGAAGCAAGGATGGCTAGATAGTATCTTATGTATTTTGGACATGTTGTCAGGAGAGACCAATCCCTGGAGAAGGATATCATGTTTGGGAGAGTAGGAGGTCAAGGAAAAAAGGAACATCCCCCACCACATGGATTGACACAGAGTCTGCAACAATGTGCTTAGACATAAATAAGATTGTGTTCCTGGCACAGCATCATGGAGTGTTTCATTCTGCTGTGCATTGGGTTGCTATAAGTCGGACCTGACTTGATGGCACCTAACAACAACAAATAAAAGCATCCACGGAATGATGGGTATTTTGAAGCTGGCTCTGTGTGACACAGTGAAGGAAAAGAGACAAGATAATAAAGGATGGACTCTATCCCAAATATGGGAAGATTGGAAGAACACAGAAATCCCAAAGCAAGTGATAGGACAGTTTCAAAGCATGGAGAAACAGAAGGATTACACAGTGAGGAATGAGCAGAACATGACTTCAGCTATGTCTCCATGGTGGAGGAAACAAAACCTAAGACTCATCCAAAAGTTAAACCAGATGGCCCTGGTGAAGAGATTTGCAGTACTACCAACATGCCAAGCCCATAGTCCTCAAAAACCTTGGATCCAGTTTGGGGATTTAATGAAAAGTGGCACTTCTGGCCTAAAGGATCAGCACTGGAGGGGAGATCTATTTTGTCATGTCCCATGTTTCAGAGGGCTGTGACAGGGTAACATCTCGAGGTGGAACTTACTGTTTGTGACTGAGCTACTCTGGGGTACTGATAACAAGGAACAATCACAAGTCAGGGAGCCCAAGGGCAACCTGTCATGATCCCTGGGTGGGACATGGCTGCAGCAGGCAGTTGTAGAGAGGGGATAGGCTAGATACCAACATATTGACGAATTCAGGTACCAGGAAGCCAACACAGTGAAGGGTACAGTGGTTGGTACCCCTGTTCTCTGTGAGTAGGAGCTAACCCTATCCCCTGAGGAGAGCTATGATGACTGATAATCCTAGTCCCAAAACCTGCATGTGGCTCCACCTCTAACTAGCTATTTACCATGTAGTTCACTGCCTGCATAATTGAACTTTGAAGCTCAGGGACAGGTGAGTACATGATCTCTGCAGCCTTTCCCCACCTTCAGAGCATTCAAGGTTGGGCAGTTTATGAAAACACTGAAATATGTACTACATTACAGATCTTGATGCCCTATTTGCTACACTGACTTTCTAAGGCATTCTGGAGATAATCCTTGGCTTGGACATCAGTTGCTCCAGGAATACCAACTGAGATATGTGAGTACTGGCCTGGGACACAGGCTGTGAAACTGAATATGCTCAGCAGAGGCTTTAGATATCCAAAGAAGAGAAGTTCCTATAGTGAAGGCAGCCCTGCCAGACATCTACCCTTGACTGGTCCAGTTTCAGCACCACATAAATGGTAGAAAAGATGAAAAGAGAAGAGACTCCATCTTGAACTGACCACCACCTCCACATGACAGACTCCAATAATAGAGGACACAAAATGAAGCCACACTAGTACTTTGTTATTTAATTCTTTTTTCTTTCTTCTATTTAAAACAAATTTAAATTTTCTTCTTTTTTAACAGTAATTTTTCTTTTATCTCTTTAAAGTTTTTTCATTTGCCACTCATGTTTCTCTCCTTTTCTACATACTACTGTACTTTTAGTATTATTTTTACTTTATTTTACTTTAAAAACTTAGGTTTTTAAAAATATTTATTCCTTTTCTTACATTTATTTGATTTTGTTTATACTTCTTTACTTATTGTGCCATCAGTTTTTCATTTCTTGATCTTTTCTCTCCCTTTTGCTAATACTCTTCTCCTTTCTTCTTTGTACTTTACATTTTTTAATCTTCTTTTTTCTTTTCCATTTTCTTCTTTCATTATTCTTCTGTTTTATACAATGGCTATTTTTAAATTTTACCTTAAGTAAATTTTACCTTCCTGTCTTACTCTATATTATTTTTCCACTTTCTGTTCTATGGGTGTTGGTGGTGCAGTAGTTGGCTTTAATTAATTTTAAGTGTATTTCTTACCTGGTTTGATTGGTATCATATAGATGTCACAGTAGTTTATTTTCTCCTCTCTAAGTAGTACTGATGATTGAGCTTTCAAAAGAAAGTAGCTCACTAAGAAGATCCCCAAATAAAACTAGGTGAGATATCTAGTCCAACACATGGGCAAATCATAAAACTGAAATACAAAAAAATGTGAAAAAAATAAGGCAACATATCTCCTTCAAAAGACCACAACTCCTCAATTACCAAATCCAAAGACATTGAAAACTGGAATGTCAGACAAAGAATTCAAAGTCTACCTGTAAAAATGATCAATGACTTCAAAGGGGATACAAACAAGGAGGTGAACCAAATGAGGAAAACAATTCAAGAAGTAGATAAGAAAGTTACCAATGTAGAAGACAAAGTCAGCAATATGGCTGAGAAATTCTGCAAGGAAATTGAGGTTTTTCAAACAAAGCAAAACAGAACAAAAATAAACAAACAAAAACTTCTGAAATATTAGATGTGAAAAACTCAATAAATCAAATAAAAAAAGCACAGTGGAAAGCATCACCAGTACCCTAGGATCAAATAGGAGAAATAACATCAAAGATAGAAAACAAGGTTAGGGCCATACAATATCCAGATATCAATAAAGAAAAAAATAAAGGAATATGACCACAACTTCCAAGAACTCTGGAACATGATCAAGAGACCAAGTCTAAGAATACTGGGGGTAGAAAAGGAACTTAAATTAAAAACTAAAGGCATAGAAAACTTATTCAATGAAATTGTAGCAGAAAATTTCCCAAATCAACATCCAAACTCAATAGGCATTTAGAACCCCAAATAGACATGGCCAATAAAGAACTTCTTCATGACACAGTATAGTTAAAATACCAAGACTACAGAGCAAAGAAATAATATTAAAAGCTGCAAGAGAAAAACACCAACTTGCTTATAAAGGCAAACCCTTACAAATAACATCAGACTTCTTTTTAGGAACCCTAAAGTCTGGGAAGCAGGGGATGAAATATTTCAAGCCCTAAAAGTAAATAACTGCTAATCAAGAATATTAAACCTCACAAAGTTGTTATTTAAAATTGATGGAGAAATAAAGATCCCCTTGCATAAGCATACACTAAAACAATTGATAACCAACAAGCCAGGATGGCAGAAGATAAAGAAATCCTACAGACAGGAGGAAGAAAGATAGTTTCAATATAAGAGAGCATGAAAGAATAAATTCCATGAGAGGAACATAAGAACTAATGAGAACTGGGAGGAAAAAAAGAACAAATAATATGTTAACCAACCAGGAAACACTCAACACAATTATAAGAATTAGCCAAATCCTCTCAATAATGACCCTAAATATAAATGTCTTAACTTTCCAATGAAAAGACATAGATTAACTGATTGGATTAAAAAGAAAAATCCAATGGTTTGTTCTCTGCAAGAAACAAATCTTACTGTCAAGGACACACACAGACTGAAAGTGACAGAGTAGAAATTGATGTACCAAGCAAATGAAAGCAAAAAATAAAAATAAAACAACCACAGCAAAATACAGGAGGAGTAGTCATCCTTATGTCAGACAAAATAGACTTCAAGCTACAATTATTGAGAAGAGATAAAGAAGATCACTATCTATTAACTACTTGTTAATAAAGGGAACAGTCAATCAAGTAAATATTACTATAAATGTATATTCACTAGATGTAGATGCACCCAATTTCATAATGCAAACACTAGTACTCGTAAAAGAAGAGACAGGTATAGATATAACAATAGTGCATAACTTCAATGTCCCACTCTCATTAACAAATAGAACATCCAGGTAAAATATCAGCAAAAAAAATGTCAATGTTAAACTGCACCATGGATTAAAAGGTGTTAATAGACAGCTATAGATTATTCCATCCAACAGCTGGGGGATACATATTCTTTTCAACATCTCACAGAACTTCCTTAAAATAAATCACATCATAAGACATAAAGCAAGTATTAACAAATAAAAAAAATCAAAGTAATTACTTATATCTTATCAGATCAAAACAGGATAAAAACTAGAATCAATAGTAAAAGAAACTACAGTAATACACAAATACATGGAGATTAAAAGTAAACTCTTAAATGATCAGTGGGTCACTGAAGAAATTAGGAAGGAAATTAAAACATTGTTAGAATCAAATGAAAATGGAAACAATTTATCAGAAGCTTTGGGATACAGCAAGGGAAGTTCTAGGAGGGAAATTTATGGCTAGGAATGCTTGTATTGAAAAATCAGACAGAATTCAAATAATTAACTTTATGATGCACCTCAAGTTCTTACAAAAATGAGAACAAGTAAAATCCAAAATCAGCAGACAGAAAGAAATGATAAAAATTAGGGTAGAAATTGATGAAATGGAGACTTCAATAACAATATGAAGAATCAGTGAAAGAAAGAGTTAGGTCTTTGAAAAGAGAAACTAGATTGAAAACTCTTAGCCAAACTAACCAAAAGAAAGTGAAGACCCAAGTTAATAAAATTAGAAATTGAAAAGAGGACATTACAACAGATACCAATGAAATCTGGAGAATCATCAGGGAGTATTTTGAAAAAAGTATGTTCCAATAAACTGGAAAATGTAGATGGAATGGATAAATTCATAGACATATATGTCCTACCAAAATTAAATCAAGAGGATATGAACTTAAATATATATATAATAAGTAATGAGATTGAAGCATCAATAAAGGATCTCCCAGCAATAAAAGCCCAAGTCTGTATAGATTCATTGCCAAGTTCTATGAGACCTTTAAAGAAAAATTAATACCAAGGCCTGTCAAACTATTTCATAAAATAGAAAGAGAAGGAATACTACTAAACTCGTTCTATGAAACCATTATTACCCTGATACCAAAACCAGACAAGGACACAACAAAAAAGAAAACGATAGGCCAATTTTCCTGATGAACTTAGATGTAAAGATTTTCAATAAAATACTTGCAAATTGACTTCAGCAACACATTAAAATGATTATATACCATGATCAAGTTGGTTTTATTTCAGTGTTGTAAGTGTGATTCAACATATTGTTGTTAGGGGCCGTTGAGTTGAGTCCAACTCAGAGTGATCCGTGAAAGTCAATGAATGTAATGTATCACATAAATAGACTCAGGGATGAAACTCACATGATCACCTCAAAAGATACAAAAGAGGTCTTTAACACAGTCAACATCCTTTCATGATAAAAGCTCTGAAGAAACTAAGAATAGAAGGAACATACCTCAATACAATAAAGGCAATATAAGATAAACCTATAGCCAATATCACACTAAATGGGGAAAAATTGAAAACATTTCCTCTAAAATCAGAAAAGAAACAAGGATGTCCTTCCTCTTTACTATTATTCAATAAAGTGATTGAATTCTGAGCCAGAACAAAACTTCAAGAGAAAGAAGTGGAAGGGAACCAAATGGCATAGGAAGAAGTCAGATCACCACTATTTGGAGATGATATAATTCTTCACTTAAAAGATCCTCAAGACCCTACCAGCAAACTCTAAGAGCTGATAAACACTTTCAGTAAAGTAGCAGGATACAAAATCAGCATATTAAAATTAGTAGCTTTTCTGTATACTAATAAGGAACAGGTTGATAAAGAAATCAGAGGAAAAAATCCCATTCATAATAGCTTCCAAAATAATAAAGTACTTATGGGTAAACCTAACCAATGATGCAGAAACCTCTACAGTGAAAACTTAAAAACACTGAGTGAAGAAATTAAAGATGACACTTGAAGATAGACCTCTGATGCTAGTATCAATAGAGTCAATATTATGAAAATGGCTATGTTACCAAAATTGATCTACAGATTCATTATAGTCTTCATCAAAATTCCAGTATTAATCTTCAGAAAAACAGAATCCTAAAATTCATATCAAAATACAAAAGTCTCTGAATTCCCAAGGCAATTCTGAGCAAAAATAGCAATGCTGGAGCTAACACACTACCTGATTTCAAATTGTAGTACAGAGCCATAGTAATAGAAACAGCATGGTACTAACATAAAAATGGGCATGTAGACCAATGGAATAGAATAGAAGACCCAGAAATAAACCCACAGAATTATAGCCACCTGATCTTCAACAAAGGTACCAAAAACATACATTGGAGTAATACAGCCTGTGCAACAAATGGTGCTGGGAAAACTGGATGTTCACATGTGGAACAATCAAATTAGATCCCTCTCTCTCACATTGTTCAAAAACCAACTTAAAATGGATCAAATACCTTAATGTAAGACATGAAACTTTGAAACTTCTAGAAGAAAACATAGGGAAAACAATTCAAGGTACAGTTATAGGCAAAGGCTTTCTGAAATGAACTCTAATAGCTCAGGAAACAATAGCAAGAATTGACAAATAGAATTTCATGAAATTAAAATGCTTCTGCACAGCAAAAGATACAATTAACATTGAGGAGACAGCCTATGGAATGGGAACCAGTATTTGCCAGCTAAACTTTAGAAAGGGGATTAATACAAAGAATATATGAACAACTCAAATAATTTAACACCAAAAATGTAAATCCAATTGAAAAATGAGCAAATGAATTGAATAGGCAATTCTCTAAAGAAGAAATATAAGTGGCCAATAAACATGAAAAACTGTTCAACATCTTTAGCTATTGGGGGAAATGCAAATCAAAGCTATGTTGAGATTCCATCTCACAAAGTCACATCAGCTGTCATCAAGAAAACAAAAACAAATGCTGGTGAGGATGTGGGAAGAAAGGAGGCAGTGTGCACTGCTGGTGGGAATGCAAGTTAGTACAGCCACTATGGAAATCAGCATGGATGTTCCTCAAAAACACTAAAAGTAAAACTACCTTATGATCCAGTTACTTTATTTTTTATTTTTTATTTTTTTGTGGTACTGGGGATTGAATCCAGGGCCTTGTGCTTGCATGCTTTGCAAGTGCTAAACCACTAAGCTGCACCTGTAGCCCATTTTTTTTTTTTTTTTTTTTTTTTACTTTTTGAGACAAGGTCTTGCTAAATTGAGCAGACTCCCTATAGTCTCGAACTTGTGATCCTCCTGCCTCTGCTTCCTGAGTTGCTGGAATGATAGATGTGTGCCACTACACCCTGCATGATCCAGTTATAATATTCCTGGGTATATACTTGAAGGAATCTAAGTCAACATATCATAGAAATACCTGCATATCCTTGTTTATTGGGGTGCTATACACAATAGTCATGATATGGAATCATCCTAAATGCCCACCAACAGATGAATGGATAAAGAGAATGTGGTATACATGCATAATGGAGTTTAACTCAGCCATAAAGAAGCATAAAAGTATGTCATTTTTAGGAAAATGGATGGAATCAGACATCATTATTTTATGTGAGCCTGCAACCGTAGCCCTGTGCATCCGATCCTGTCAGATCTCGGAAGCTAAGTAGTGTCGGGCCTGGTTAGTACTTGGATGGGAGACCACCCAGGAACACCAGGTGCTGCAGGTTTGGGAGAAGGACCCAGAAACCCACTCGCCAAAATCAATCCATCATTGAAAACCCTATGAACAGCAGAGAAGCACTGGCAACAGTGTTTCCCTTGTTGTATGTAGGGTCGCTATGAGTCAGATACTGACTTGATGGCACCTAACAACAACAACGATTTTATGTGAAATAAACCAGACCCAGAAAGACAAGTTTTTGCATGCTTTCTCTCTTACATGGGCTCTAGATTTAAATTCGTGTGTGTGTGTGTGTGTGTGTGTGTGTGTGTGTGTGTGTGTGTGTGTGTAATAAAAATAGAAGGGAGAGTGTGGGGAAGAATTGGACCAGCAGAAAGGGGGTGGGGGATATGAGAGGGTAATGGTGAGGTGAACATGAGCAATGTAAAATGATAAACATGTATAGAAATGTCATAATAAAACCCAAGGATTTGTATACTAACTAAAGTAAATTACAAATTTAAAAAGAGGAAAAGAGGAAAAGAGTCTGGGAGGTCCGGGCTGAAATTTCTTTCTTTCTTTTTTTTTTTTTTTTTGGTTTTTTCTTTGCAATACTATGGGTTGAACCCAGGGCTTCTTGCTTGCATGCTTTGCAAGTGCTTTACCACTGAGCTGCACCCCTAGCCCATTTTTTTTACTTTTTGAGACAAAGTCTCACTAAATTATGCAAACTGCCTCTAGTCTCAAACTTGCAATCCTCCTGCCTCTGCCTCCTGAGTTGCTGGGATTACAGGTATGTGCCACCGTGCCCAGTAGGGCTGAAATTCTTACCTAGCATGTGGGAATCTCTGGGTTCAACCTGACAACACTAAAAAAATTAAATTAATAAATACAAAAGAGAGGAACGAGATCAAGAATCTCCATTTTATTTAGTAAAGCATTATGCCTTCAAACATTTATAACTACAGGAAAAAATCTCCATCCTAAGAAAGGGAAAATATTCAGAAGAGAACATCAAAGTAAAAAAAGTTAAATGATGAGAACTTTAAGGGCCATGTAAATGATTCATTGTGGACATCTACCAAACAGGAAGCATGTAGAAAAGTAATCAAAGTTTCATCTGCTTTAAATAATAATGAACAATTATAAATATGCAGGTAATCACCAGCATGTCAGGTCTTCTGGGCACCAGCATGTTTTCTTCACTCAGTTCAGTTTCTTTAATGCTCAATAATAACTCTAGAGACCAGATTTAGGTAAAATTCATCCAGGATTTATTTGATGCCATAAGAGGGCACAGTTCTGTATAATCTTTGCTATTGGTACTGGATATACCATGCCTTTGTTGATTTATACATTTCAAATTATTTTAAATGATACTGTAGTTGTGATAAAAAAACCATAGTATTTTTGCATTTTGTAGTCAGAGGGAGAAAAAGTTCCCAATGTTGAGACACTAGGTTATACAAGTCCATTCATATGGTATTCCACTTACATAGACTAGAATGGGGTGTCTGAATGTATTGACATTTTGAAGAGAGGAATTTATCTCAGGGGGTGGTAAAAGATCACTATTGTTGAATCCTCAAGGAATCTTTTTAATAGGGTACTTTTGGTAATTATTTGCCTCAATGACATAATCACTGCGGTCCCCAAAATTGCTTGAAAATCAAACGCTGAGTAATGTCAGAAGCAAGTATTCAGAAGACCAGTATTCTTAAAAATTAGAACAATGTTTGTTAATGTAAAAATACACAACCTTATATGAGGAGTTGTTATAATTTAAGTGTTCATGAATTGAGATTTTGCTTTACTAATCATAAAGGCATCATAACAAACTCCTAATATAATGCTACTTTAGTGACCGACAACCTAGTTAATTATATATTATATCCTTGAAAAAATTCTGAGAGTGGATATAAAGTATTTTCACCACAAAATAACTGTGTGAGACAATGTATGTATTAATTAGCTAGAATGAGTCATTCCAGAATGTATATATGTTGTTGTTGCTAGGTGCCATTGAATCTGTCCAACTTACAGTGACCTTATGTACAACAGATTGTCCAACACAGTACTTCTCTGCTATTCATAGGGTTTTCTTTTTTTTTTATTGGAAATTTTTAAGGTACAACTTAAAGTGTTTCATTCTGACATGAATTTCATTATGACATTTCTGTACATGCATTTTGTTGTACATTGCACAGATAACTTCCCCCTTACCCTCTTGTGCAATTCCTCCCTCTGTCCCACCCCGGCACCAAAGACCTCTGTTGCATTTGCTATCTTTTCATGGATGCCAATTATGTTTAAGATTGAAACTTTTGCTGTAGTGAACTATCTTTTTACATTGTTAGTACTATTACCTGAATTTTCTAGCCCATCCATATTATTACCATTCTTTGGTATTATTGGTGTTATTATAATTATTTCCAGAACTATTAAAGTTGGGCTGTTCACCCTGAGGTCGCCCCCTCCTCCATTCCTCACTCCTCCTTGTTCCTCCTCTCCTCCCTCTCCTCTCCCAGGATTTCCTCCTTTTGCTAGATCCCTCCCTCCTTT
This sequence comes from Pedetes capensis, assembly GCA_007922755.1. Classification (NCBI taxonomy): domain Eukaryota; kingdom Metazoa; phylum Chordata; class Mammalia; order Rodentia; family Pedetidae; genus Pedetes; species Pedetes capensis. The sequence continues at coordinate 63,048 of VMDO01006838.1, forward strand.
TTTTGTGCTCCCCAAGTTGTCCCTTCGCCACTAAGTCAACTTTATCTTTCTATTAAGTTCTGACATCCGCATAAGGTCTTTTCCTTCTTTTGATTTTTGATTCAGCTCCCACATATGAGTGAGAACCTGTGGTATTTCTCTTTCTGAGCTTGTGTTTGTTCACTTAAAATAATTTTCTCCAATTCCATCCATTTTGCTGCAAATGGCATTATTTCATTTTTTTTTTGATTGCTGAATACTATTCCATTGTGCATATGTACCACGTTGTTGTTGTTAGGTGCTGTTGAGTTGGTATCCGACTCATAGCAACCCACATAGGGTTTTCAATGGCTGACTGTTTTGGGATTGCCTTGGGAGTGGATTTCCAGGTCCTTTTCCCATTTTTGCAGTGCTGGGAATTGAACTCGGGACCTCAGAGACTGCAGAGCAGCACTCTACCAACTGAGCTAAATCCCAGCATATGTACCATAGTTTTTTTTTTTTTAACCATTCTTCTGTTGATGGGCATTTTGGTTGATTCTGTATCCTTGCTATTGTGAAAAGTGCTGCATTGAACATGATGATGCAGGTGTCTCTGTGGTATGATGACACATCTCCTTTTGGGTAAATTCCCAATAGTGTTATAGCTGGGTCATACGGTAGATCTATTTTTGTTTTTTAAGATATCTCCATCTTGATTTCCAAAGTGCCTGGTCTAATTTGCAGCTCCACCAGCAGTGTAAGAGGGTTGCCTTTTCTCTGCAACCTCGCCATTCATAGGGTTTTCAATAGCGGATTGGTTTGGGAGTGGATTGCCAGATCCTTCTCCCTAGCCTGCAGCACCTGGTATTCCCAGGCAGTTTCCCATCCAAGGACTAACCAGGCCAACCCTGCTTAGCTTCTGAGATCAGGTGGAATTGGATGCTAGGATGCTATGGCTGCAGACAAGATGTATATATTCTTCAAAATATCATGTTGTACACAATAAATACATACAATTTTATCTGTTAATGTCAAATAAATAAAGTATAAAAGTACTACTTGTATGTATAAAACTTCAGGCTACACATAAAGTTTATTTTATGACTTTATAATTTTTTTCTGTGGTCCTCCAGAGGCCCAAGATCCACAGGTTGGAAAGTGTTGAGATAAAATATTAAATAAAACAGAGGATCCTTCATAAGCAGCATTATATTTAATTTATTTTCATTACATAGAAAATATGGGAGCTGGGTGTGGTGGTACACACCTGAGATCTTAGCAACCCTAGAGGTGGAGGCAGGAAGACTGTGTGTTTGAGGCCAGAGGCAGCCTATGTAACATAGTCAGATTCTGTCTCAAATAAGAAGTAACAGGCTGGGAGTGAGGCTGTGTGGTAGAGCGCTTGCAAAGCATGTGTAAAGCCCTGGGTTTAACACCCTACTACGGGGAGAAAAAAAAAGGAATTCCTATATAATGTTACTTAATGGATTAAAAAAGCATATAAAGCAGAAAATATCAAAACTCTGCCTGTCAATGTACCAGGTCTGATCAAGGAATAATGCCACATAAAAATACAATAGAAATTGTGTAAGATGAATTTAATGCTGAAGGATACAGTTAACGCAATAACTATGCAAAAGAAGAGTAATTAGATATTATGTCAGATAGATATAACTTGATTAACTAGATTTAATACATTTTATCATGCTAATTTTCAAAGAAAAGTAGAAAATAAATAGAACAATAAACTGCCATGTACCCATCATTTAGCTTCAATAATTACCAACTTTTTACAATCTTATTTTTCTGTTTTTTCATTGTTTCTAAAAGTTTAAAAAAACCAAATCCCAGATACCATAAATAATAAGAATATATTTCAGATGGCTAATGACTTTGTTAATATGTACCTTTACATTATCACAACTAATACTAACAGTTCCATCTAATAACCAATCCATATTCATATTTGTTCAGTTATTTACAATTGTGGTCAAATTAAAGTATAAACAAGGTGACTACATAGCACTTGACTACTGTTTTTAAATTTATTTTTCTCTTTGGCAATTTGCCCTCTTCTTTCCCTCCTTACCATTTATTTGTTGAAAAAGAGACTAGGTCTGCAGGAGTTTTTCAGATTTTGGATTTAACTTGTTATTTGCATGTGACATCATTTACTCATTTACCCAATTGATACATTTCATTTTTTTCCCCATGAAGTATAGAACTGAAGCCTTAATTTGACTTTAATTTTTTAAAGCAAAAACTTTCCAATGATACTGCAGGAAATGCTTTGGATTTTCTTGTGCATCACATCCAGAGGAAGGTCCACTTTTAGTTATGTGACTGTTGGGCTGTCACTCTCCTGTGTTTACCATGGGTTTCTCTTCAGCCTTTCACCTAATGATTACCCATTGGTGATCATTGCTGAGATCCATTCATTCCTCACAAATCACAGTATTGTAATTTTTAATTCTTAAATAGTTTATGGATGAAATTCTTCTATAAAGAGTAGCTTTCCTCAAGTAATATTGCTATTTCCAAATATAGTTTTATAAGAACAGCAGAATATAAGCTTGGTTACTTACCTTTATTCAATAATTTGAAAAATAATAAGTTGATATATAAGCAACTTCAAAGATGATCAATGTTTTTTAAAGAAATAGTTGGTGTGTTATAACCAGTTACAAATGTAATTCTCTCTGAGTCTTAAATAACTGTTTCTGACCAAAGCTTATTGGTTTGTATACCTTTTTATATTGCTCCAACAGTCTTTGGAATCTCTTTTGTTTTTTGGCTCAAGACGTCCCAGTCCCATTTCGAATATCCCAAGACCTAGAAACAGCCATTTCTCCAAGGATCCTTTATTCTTTTAGTAGGAAATGACAACTTGATTCTAAAGTGAGGATTGTAAAATTGTCCATTACAACTGAATTATCATATCTTTTACCCCTATTGAGGGGACAGAACTTGAAAATCTGTGTTTCTTCATATCAAGAAAATATTTCATGAATTCATAAGGATGCTGGCATTCAAAATTTCAGATTATACAGTCCATACTTAAATTCTTTGATTTTTTATGCTCAGGTCTCATTCCCTTGGTTTGAGAACCTTGATTCCCAATAGGATTAACACACTTACTTAGTTCTTTATCCTACACATACCCATAAAAGCTTCTAAAAACAATGCCAGTGTTTCTACTAATAATAAGACCATTGAATGCAATTTAAAATTTATTTCTGTTTTTTTTTTTTACCTTAGGGTGTATCTCACAAGAACCATATAATGAAAATATTGTTTTCAAGATTGCTCAACGTAATTATTTTCACATGGTTATGTCACCAACATAATATACAGTTAGATGCACTTGCTTCAATTTCTTTCCAACCTAGAGATGCTTTTTGTTATCTATCTTTAGTTTTATTTATTATATATGTAAAACATTTACAATTCTTCAAAGTCAAACTCAAAACAGGAGTCTAACTTAATTTCTATCCCTGCCTCTTTTTATAAGTAATAATTTTTCATGTTTTTTAAAATTTATCTCTGCCTTTTATAGTACATATAAATACACATCTATATACATATATGTATTATACATTCACATTTACATATGCACATGTATATATGTATGAGTGCATATCAATACCCACATATGCAAGTGTATTTATTTTTGCAAGTGTATTTTTGTTCATGTATACACAGACACATATTTCCATCCCACTTTTCTTACATAAACACTAAGATACTACAAAAACTGTTCTTCACCTTCATCTTTTCATGTAATAATTTATCCTAGTGATCACTACACCACAGTAGAGTGTGATTTTCCTATTTAATTTTTGTAGCTTCAGAGTACTCCATTAAAGTTTATTCAAGCAGTCCCCTAATTAGGAATATTGATTTTTTCCTAGTATTTTCTTAATACAAATACTGTTATAATGAATGATCTTGGCATATGACATTTTGTACTATTGCCAGTGTGTATTTTAGGAAATATACTAGTGGTGGGGTTGCTGAGATAAAGGGCAATTATAGATGTAATTTTGCTAGATATAAAATTCCCTTGGGTTCTATCAATTTGCATTTCCACAATCAGTGCCTGAGTGCTTGATCCCCCACAGGACAGCTGTGGGGTATGTTGTCAAACTTTTTAATGTTTGACAATTGGATAAGTGAGAAATGGTATCTGAAAAATAGGTGCAATTTGCATTTTTTATTATAAATGAAAGTGAATATCTTTATTCAGGCTTATTTTTTTTTTTTTTGCAAACTCTCTATGGGGAAATTGGTCTTTTTCATCTCAAAATATTAAATGATATTTTTTCCCTTGGGTATTAACCTTTTACCTGTGATATGTTCTTAATACTTAATTTTCTGGTTCACTATTTATCTTTTTTACTCTTCCTCTGTGCATATGTGTTTGGCATGAAGACTTTTTAAAAAAATATACATAAATTTTGAGTTCCTTTTCTTATTGCTTCTAGATTTTGAATCATACTTAGAAAAATATTTTCCACTGATTCTTAATCTATGAGTTTTATATTAGTACATGTATAGCTATATTTTTTGACATTTCAATATCTGATACATTTTACATCAATCCTGATATATGGTGTGAGGAAAGATCCAACTGTGTACTACTCCATATGACTATACAATTTTCTCAGTACTGATTTGAGATGCTATAATTACTATATGCCAAATTTCACTATGCAATAGAATTCATTTTTGCATTTTCTATTCAGTTCCACTACTACATCAGGTCATTTTTGTGTCAATACCATAAAGTTTAGCTATAGAGAGTTTAAATTTTAGTATCTGGACAAAGTAGCTCTCCCCATGTACATTTCATGCTTTCTCTGGTCATTCTCATTTGGTCATTTACCCATATGAACTTTAAAATGAACTTATGTATCTCTGGGAATAATTGTTATGGTATTTTTATTGGGATCATATTACATTTATAATGCAGCTTAGGGGCAGTTTTCATCTTTATAATACTATGTCTTCATCCAAGAACAATGGATGTGTTTTCAATTCTTCAAGTCTACTTTTGTATCTTTCTGGAATGTTTCACAGACAAAATATTATTTCAAGTAATGTTTTCAATCAAGCATGTTATAGACAATCAATTCATTATAATGACAACTAGGCTAAACATGCTAACTTGGAATATGAACATTGTTTTATATGAAGTCCATGAATGTCTCCCTCATGGTGTTTTTACTGAAAAATATAAATTGCTCAAGAAACCTTTGCTTATTCACTTTATAAATAATAAATCCCTTATATTCTACTTAGCAGATAACTTTACATGAAGATGATAATATTTCCATTTGAATATCTATAATATCATATCTGTATGACAGAATTAGACCTATAGTCAAACAATTGTGTTGACATATAAGGGGACCTAAATCTTAGGTAAATTTTAACCTTTGTATTGCAATCTCATTATTTTAGTTTCTTCAGAATTTGAAGAAATATTGATATTAGTTTTATTTTCCTTATATTTTCATCTTCATGAGTCTCTTATTATTTTTATCAAGATAAATGTTAAATAATGCAAAATGTCCTCCTATGTACACATACGTAGGAAAAAACAACCTGTCTGAAGCATATGTAGTGCTTGTGATTGGATTCCTTTCTTTAATGTGTAGTAGAAATGCCTTTGGCACTTTAGAGTTCTAGATTTGAAGAACTTCCAAGCTATAGTGTTGTGCAGTGGTTTCCAAATGGGGTGGTATCTTGCTATCCAGGAGACAACTGGGAATAGTTGGGGGTAGTTTTTTTATCTCATGTACCAATCGAATGGAAAATGCTGTTGGCTTTTGTAGGCAGGACAAGGAAAGCAAATATCTTGTTACAAAGGCAGTCTTCAGTGATAGAGTGTTGTCTTGCTCAAATTCTGAGTATGGTACTAGAAATCTGCTGGGACAATTGAAATCCTTTGTTTTTGTTCTCCATGGTCAGGACTTCATACATTTTGCATTCAGTGTCCCCACTGATTCAGATTCTTAGTGAGTGTATAATATTTAGAACTATAGGAAACATTAAAATCAGAACCATTGCTTATTTATCATATTATTTATGTGTAACCAGGAGCAAAATTCTGTGCCTTTTTATAGTGGAACCCATAAATCAATAGACACTATATATTTTGCTGGAGAATAAGACTTGATATGTTGATACAACTATTAATTTATATTGATGAATCTATATTGTGGAAGTCTGTTTTTCTTATGCTGAAGACTTATATATTTCTTTCCTGGGCTTTTAAGTTTTATGGAAACTAGTTAGAATTGTGGGGCTGGGATTTAGCTCAGTTGGTAGAGCAGCTGCGCTGCTGTCTCTGAGGTCCCGAGTTTGATTCCCAGCACCACAAAAATGGGAGAAGGACCTGGCAATCCACTCCCAAGGCAATCCTGAAACAGTCTGCCATTGAAAACCCTATGAGGGTCGCTATGAGTTGGATACCGACTCAACGGCACCTAACAACAACAACAAGTTAGAATTGTATTTTCCCAACGCATCTTCCTATGGGAGAAAAGACACCGTAAAGGGAAACTGAGGCACTAAGGAAATGTAATGGTTTTCAGGTTTTACACTGTAATACTTAAAGGAAATATGTACTTTCCTTAACAGTACCAAACAATATTTCACTGTTTCCAAAAGTTGCGCTGTTAAAACCCTTGGTTTACAAGAGGATCTTAAGTATCTGATCCGTGGTATGGCAACTTGCTCTCCCTTGTTTTGAATAGGAATAGATTATTTTAGTTTAAGATCTTGAATTGGTCTAACTGAAATGCATGCTTCCCTTTTCTAGGAGTCATTACTAGAAACAAATTTATTGTGCTTCAAGTGAGAAAATGGGTCTTATTATTTTAGTGGAAATGCTCAGCAAGATTTCCTTTGGAAAAGGAAAAAATTCATTGTTATCATCTGTATCGGTGCAAGGAAACACAAACAAATAATAAAAACCAAAATAAAATATTATGTAATCATTTAACTCTTCAAAGGGAAGGAAATATTAACTTCAAAGGTAAATGGATTCATTAAAAACATGCCAAAAAAGAAAACAAATGTAAGAAGATTTATGCAAAGTATGAAGAGATTTATTGTTCTTTTAAATTCCAAATACCTGAGCCTACCCAAACTAACAACCTTTCAGCCTTGCAAGTCACTACCACAATCTTGCTTAAATATGTCAGAAGTGGGCACAGGAAATAAGAGCTGGCAATTTTCCTCCCTGTTATAAAAAAGACGGAAGCCCATCATGAATGAAAGCACACAACACTACATCTGCCATCTGCATAGCTCCCAGATTTCTTGTATTTTATAGCAGAAGCTTGCCAAAACCCTGGCAAGCCAAAACCAGAATAAAACTCCCAATCTGAAAGAAAGAATATGGCAAATAATAAAATCATCCAGACAGCTGAGAAGTAAAATTGCAGAAAATCAGACTAAAATAACAAAACTGTCAAGCAGTGCTGAGCAAGCTAAGAAATGCCTACAAATGGCAGATTTGGAGGAAAACTGAAGACTGAGGATAATGCAAACCATTGTTCAGTTGAAAGGTTTTCCAAAGCAAGTGTGCTTGCTGGTAATAAAATGTTAAGCCTTTCCAGAAAATGTTACTTCTTCCTCATTTCTAATACTATAACTATGGTTGTTTGAGATAAAGAAAACCCTATGTCTTTGAGCAGTTGTGTCCCATTTTATTTTGATAAAGGAATAGACTTCTGAGAAGGACTCAGACTAAGCCAGCGTTTAATAGCTTTTAATTTGTCATTTGGGATATATTCAAAATGAGAAGCCAAATAAACACAGCTTTGCAAGATTTAAAGCTAATAATCTTCAAGACATTTTTAGGTAGTTGCTAAGGGGATTCTGACTTTGATTTTATGTAGGTTCCTAGTGCAACTCTAGTAAGCAAAATGTATTAAGCACTTCCAATGTATTAATAAATTAATTAGGAAGAAACAAGTGTATATAGTTTTCTGAAAGTGACCTAAACTTTACCTGAGAGAATAAATAAGAAAATTAAATGAATTCTTATTTTAGTCTGTAGGCTACCTTTATACCCATTCTAAACCCTCCACTATATCTTAAAAAAATTAAATGCCTCTCTCACTTCCCTAAAAAGCAGAATATAAAGATATAGATAGTAATATACTTCCCATAATGTCAGATTAAAAATGTGTATGTGTTTTATTAAATATAAAATTTATGCTGCATTTCCCCAAAATCTCTGGTTAAGGTATTTCTTTTTTAAAATCTGGTTGAGGATAATATGGAACAATTAGGCTTTCTGTCTAATTTGTAACTGCCCTTCAGGGAAATGTTCTGCAGAAATCCATCCTGATAATGGTCACCTAAAATTGGAAGCACCTCCATATTTTATGACTACTTCCTAAGACCTGCATATCCTTTCTGCTTAGAGTTGAGAGCCTATGGTCAGGCCTTGATTTAGTCCCAGGGAAATGTCTTTAGTCATAGGTAGCCTGGACATACAAAGATTTCAGTGTGCATTGAGAAGCCTTGCTCACAGTGGAGAAGATGAAAGAACTTTGCAATGGTCAAAAAAAAAAATGACTTTTCTCTTGAATCCTTAAGAATTAGGTCAATGTGTTTCATGTGTTAGCACAGGAAGAAGAATGACAATAAGGAATAGAGAGGAATGTATTGCTACAGAGAGAATATTGAAAAGAAGAAAATTATGAGGAAGTATTACTAAATTCTTACTTCTAAGAACTTCACCAGGTAAGGGGTAAAAAAAGATTCACACCTTTTCAGGGGACATTTAACTCCCTCCAGAAAATAGACTGGGACCATTCTGTTCCTGAGCATAGATGCAGGGAGCCTAGGGTCTGCAGAGCAAAGTTAAAGAGAAAGACATTTGAGTCTGGTCTTCCTCCTGGGGCGGTGGCATCTCCTTCAAGGTATAAGAGCCTCTTGGCTGTTTGTCCAGACAACCCTGTGTTTGCTTGCTCATATGTGCAACAGAATAATTCTCATCTCCAAGCAGATTTAGTGGAGAGTAGGAGACAGCAGTTTTACTGGTCCATGTGAGGATGAGCTTATAGAGTACCTTGTGGAGCACTGAAAAGGAGTCATTACTAGAAACTGAAAAGTAAAGGAAGTGAGTGGGAAGCTGGACTAAGGCAGATTACTTGGATTCTCACTGTTTCCTCGCCCAACCCCAAAGCCAAACAGGCTCCTTATAGACAGTGACTATTGCCTCACTGGTTTTAACTGAAGTCTTTGAAATCCAGTTTGTGTTCAATAAATGCTTTTGAATAAGTGAATACCTCAATATAATGTGGCTTTGAAATTATTCAGAAGAAAGATTGAAAGTTTGCTCTCTTATGTGCTAATTTTGTAAACTTGGACAATAATTAGCCTGTTTAAACCTTAGTTTTCATGTGTGCAAAATTAGGATAATACTATTCAGATGGTTATGAACATTAAATGTGAGTGGCTATGCAAAATATGTATGGGCTGGGATTTAGCTATGGGCTGGGATTTAGCTCAGTGGGTAGAGCGCTGCGCTGCAGTCTCTGAGGCCCTGAGTTCAATTCCCAGCACTGCAAAAATGGGAGAAAGACCTGGCAATCCACTCCCAAGGCAATCCCGAAGCACTCAGCCATTGAAAACCCTATGAGGGTCGCTATGAGTTGGATACTGACTCGACGGCACCTAACAACAACAATGCAAAATATGTAGCATGTTGTCTATACTTTTCTGTCTTCCATCTTCTCTTCCCTAAACTGATCCCTTTCCTAGGAATACTTTTCTGTTTTTGCTTTTTGCCTTTTTATTTCCAAAGGCTGATCTCAAGCACAAATTTCTATGTAAAGGTTTTTCTCCTTCTGTGCTTTTTCCTTTGCCTCCCACCTAATTGGGTATGAGTTCTATGTCCTTTGAGCCCATCTGATACTTTATTTGCTTTGTTTTATTCAATGACTCATATGGGGTATGTGTTGCATTTTTTAAATTAAAATATATTTTGCATAGATGAAAAAGACATTCATGAAGGCTGTATAAGAAAAAATAACAACTAAATGAAACCAATCACTTTGTTGCATATGAAATGTTTAATCAGGAAAAGTGTCCTGTCCAAGTGCAAATCTCTGCATCATACATTAGTCATTTTGTTGTCTGAGATGCACTAGTACAGGGATCAACTTAAAAGTATTAGCATTTAAATGTAGTATTTTTTCCTGATGGCCATAGGGAGCTTATGTCAATAAGTTTTGTGCTGTGCATCAACTGACATGCCATAAGAAACAATATTTTCTATGGAAACACTTGAATGTGCAAATTAGAAGAGTAGTTGGAGTTACTGGTCAGTGGATGAATCAACCTAATTGTCCTTTTTTTGGCTAGTACTAAATATTTTAAGATATTCCAATAGCTTTCTTGATGGGATGTATTCTGCTATTATTTAGAAAGACCTCCTTAACTGAAAAAAATCCTTAAAAATGATTTATCGAATCCAGTGCCCCCAACTGCTTTATAGGGAAAGAATCAGATTCAGAGGAGAGATTTGCTTAAATCAGAAAATTTGTGTGTAGCAAAGAGCAGAACAGATTCTATTCCTGGGTCTCTTTTCTTAGTATCACCCAATATTATTTTTATTTCTATGTGTTTTACCAATTCTCTCACGTGCAAAGCCATTATCTCTGGCTGTATTTTAAGCTGTGTCCTTTTGGTGCCAAGATAAAATTTGAAGAGCCAAATATTAAGATAACTCCATTTGTTATTAAGGAGGTCTAAGTTTTGTCTTATGTCTTGTTTGCTCAAGCTGCTATAAAAATTTCCATAGACTGGGTGTGTTGTTACACAAACATTTAATTTCTCATGGATTGAAGATTAGAATACCAGCACAGTCAGGTTCTGAGGAGGGTACTCTTCCTTTCTTATAGATGGTCAACAAATCATTGTATTTGATATGTCAGAGATGAAGAGAGAGAAAAAGATGGAAGGAATGACGTGAGAGGTGGGGTGGGGAAGGGAGTGAGAAATCTCCCCTTTCTTCCTTCTCATAAAAGCACTAAATGCAGTGTTAAGTTTCCACCCTCATGAACAAATTGACTCAAAAATACCTCTTCTCCATGCATTATAACTTTTGGATTAGAGTTTCAACATATGAATTTGAGGTAGTAGCACTGGAGTCAGGTCCAGGGAACTGGCATTAATGGGAAACAAGCAGCAATACCTTGGTTCTTTTGTTCTCCATTTGAAAGACTTGAGATGAGACAGAGAGTATAGAGCAGAATATAGACAAGGTTTAGTGTGCAGAAATAGTTCACCCATAGGGAGTAAGGGAAGGCAATAGTTGGGAGCTATTGAATACAGCAAAGGTCTAAACCAAATTTATACGTGAGTTTGTCTCTGGGAGAAAAGCATCCAGCACCTGGGGTGTAATCTAGAAACTAAGGCACATGCAGAAGCTTAGAGAAACCTGGAGACAATCTGGAGAAACCTCAGTTCTTTGGGTAAAATGATCTAAAGTTAGGAGGTTCCCCAGGAGAAGGAAAAGAGAGAGAGCAGAAGAAAAGTTAAGCAAACTTTTTAGAAGGAAAAACACCTTGGATAAACAGATATGGGTGGGCAACCTGAGAGATTGGGATCCTCATTCTCTGCCCTCCCTCTAGTTTTGTTGAAACCAAAGTGAAGCAGTGGCCTTCCCAGTGTGACTGACTGTTGGGCACGAAACTCAAGCTCTACCCTTCCCAGACACGCAGAGTGAAAGCCTGCTGTTATTCAGTTACCTTTTTAGGTTCAGGGTATACAGCAACAACAACATATGGAGCCTGAGGATTTTGTTTTAGAAAAAGAGTTAATAGGCTCGTTTATATATTACAAAAGAATGGCTCATAGAAGGATACTTTGGAATAGTCTGCCTTTATAACCTGAGGACTCAGGTGGGTCATCAAACTCAAAGTGGAGCTCATTAGAACAATTGTTGTTGTTGGGTGCTGTCCAGTTGTGTCAAACTCATAATGACCCTCATAGGGTTTTCAATGGCTGATTGTTTTTAGAATTACCTTGGGAATGGATTGCTATGTCTTTCTCCCATATTTGCAGTGCTGGCAATCAAACTGGAGACCTCAGAGACAGCAGAGTGGCACTCTACCAACTGAGCTAAGTCCCAGCCCCTATTAGAACAATACCCAGATGTTATCTAAAGATTAACTTACTGATGTCCTGGGAGGTCCTTTCCCAGGTCATGGCTGGAGGCAGGAGCCATTTTTAATCTCCTTTTTCTTCCATGGCCTGTTAATACCTAACTAAATACCTAACAGTAGGATCAAAAACATGCAATTCATAATGTGAGGAAAATAGTTCATCATAGTTAGTTGAATAGATTTACTTTTTCAAAAATACTATTTTTGTTTGTAGACTTGTACAGCTGACACTCTCACCTTCAAAGAAAGCCCATGAAGAAGCATTTGAGGAGTTAATATATTTGTATAAATTCTTTATTGTATGGTATGTGTACTGTAATAGTGGTTATTACACCATTGCTAACTCAACATATAGGCATAGGAAAGCATTTCCTTAGTAGGACTCCAATTGCTCAAGAAATTGCAAGAAGAATAGAAAAATGGGATTACATGAAATTAAAAAGCTTCTGTACAGCAAAGGAAACAATCAACAGAGTCAAGGAAGTCCCCACTGAAGGGGAAAATATCTTCACATCCTATACATCAGACAGAGGACTAATTTCCAGAATGTATAAAGAACTCAAGAAAGCAATTCCCAAGAAAACAAATAACCCAGTACACAATAGGGCAAAGGAACTGAACAGATAGTTCTCAAATGAAGAAGCTTATAAGACTGTGAAACACATGAAAAAATGCCCAATATCCCTAGCTATTAGGGAAATGCAAATCAAAACAACTCTGAGATTCCACCTTACTCCAGTAAGAATGGCCAACATCTATAAAACAAATAACAACAAATGCTGGTGAGGCTGTGGAGAAAAGGGATCCTTCTTACACTGCTGGTGGATTGTAAACTGGTTCAACCACTTTGGAAATCAATATGAAGATACTTCAGAAAACTAAAAATAGATCTTCCATATGACCCAGCTATCCCACTATTGGGAATATACCCAAAGAGAGATGAGTTATCATACCACAGAGACATCTGCATCTCCATGTTCAATGCCACACTTTTCACAATAGCAAGGATATGGAATCAACCAAAGTGTCCATCAACAGAAGAATGGATAAAAAAATCACGGTACATATACACAATGGAATACTACTCAGCAATAAAAAAGGAAATAATGTCATTTGCAGCAAAATGGATGGAATTGGAGAAAATTATCTTAAGTAAATGAACACAAGCCCAAAAAGAGAAATACCACATGTTCTCACTCATATGTGGGAGCTGAATCAAAGTTAAAAGAAGGAAAAAATCCTACACATAAATTGAAACTTAATAAAAAGCTCATGTAAATTTAGCATTGAAAGGACAATTTAAGGAGTGGAAAGAAGGAGGGAGGGATCTAGCAAAAGGAAGTGATGATGGGAGAAGACTGGAGAGGGAGGAGGACCAGCAAAGAACAAAGAGAGAGGTCAACCTCAAAGTAAACAGCCCAACTTTAATAGTATGGGAAATAATACCAATAATACCAAAGGATGGCAACAATGCAAATGGATGAGATTACTCATATAATACTGCTGAAAATGTAAAAAAGATAGATCATATGGAAAAAAATTTGAACTTAAATCAAAATCGGGATGCACGTGTACAGATAAATATCCCCATAAAAGACATACAAGTAGAAAGGAGATGGAGACCATTGGTGGAGGGGTGAGAGATGGGGACGAGAGGCATGAGAGGGTAAGGGGGAAGTTATGTGAACAATGTATAATGAAATGCATATATGGAAATGTCACAATGAAATACGTCAGAATAGAACACATTAAGTTGTATGCATTGTTTTAATTGGAATTAAAAGGTCCAATTAAAAAAAAAGAAATTTGGGGCTGTAGAGTATTTAAATTGCAAATATGATATTTTATCCATTTTCTGAAGTATTCATAATTCAGTCACTACTCCTATGGGGAAAAGAGTCTTAGCACTTCTGTACTAGTGTTAATTTCTAGTAATCAATCAGTAACTACATAATAAAGAAATGAAATTGAGTGTTTAGCACAAAAATAGGTAGGACTAGTATATTTCTCCATTGTAATAAGCTTTCAATTGTGATTTCAACAGAGGCAATAGTGAGTATTCCATCTCTCTGAGGCCTCCTAAAAAGTCCAGGTGAGCAGACCCTGAGGTACTCATGTCTACTCCTTCTTGTTTTTGTCTCTGTTTTGGAAAAAAATTGTTACACCTGTACTGGTTCCTTATTGTCAATAATTACTCTGCACAATTACCTGAATTCATTCAGCTGTGTCATTGGCTATAAAAAACAGTCTAGTTTGTGAAAAATGAGCAGACTTTTACCTTCTTTCTTTCCTGAGGCAGGTAGCGGAAAATTCAAATGCATTTGAAAAAAATTTAAACACTGAATATTTGATGATATTAAGAGATTACTGAAGTTTTTTTTTTGTTTTTTGTTTTAGAAGTGATAACAGTATTGTGATTATATTTTAAAATTGAGGTTTACATTTTCTTTCATGCATATATATGTGCATATATACATATATACATAGTTGCATATGTATATATAAACACAAATACACACACCTTATGTATGTGTATATGTATGTATGTATGTGTATGTGTGTTTATATATAGAGAGTGAAAGAATGAGAGAGAGGTAATTTTGGATAAATAATATAACATCTGTAATTCAACTTAATCTGAAAACAGGGACTAAGTAAAAATGTTCATGAAACAACACTGCCTATAAGTTGACAATTGTTAAGAAAGATGTTCATTTTAATTTTCTCTTTACTTTTATTAATGTTTGAAATTTTTATAGTAAAAAGTCAAACAATAAAGCATGTAAAATAATTCCCTTTGTTTCTTTCTTAGAAAAGATATCTAAAGTGGTTGTCCAATGTTTACCAGTTAATGCACGATAAAATCACAAATTAAAACCTCAAATAAATCTAATAAGGTCAAATATGAATATAAAAGTGATGTTTGAGTAGGAGATGGGAGAAAAAAAAGATAAAAACCAACCAATAATAAAAAAACCTACCTATAAATCCTGGATGCATAAACTTTATTATTGATAGGAGAGTATATAATAATTCACTTTAATAAGAATATAAATGGATTGTATATGCCAACAATATGTTAAATGCTATAGATACAAAGATGATTAGTCATCATCTATAACAATAATATTTTTATATGGTATAATAGAGGTTTGAATAAAATGCTGTGGGAACTCAAGTGAAGAGTAATTAATTCTACAGGAGTTGAGGGGTATGAAAAGTTAATAACTGAGATAGATTTTGAATAAGCAAGAGTTTGCTATACAGAAAATGAGTCTGCTTTTAAGCAGGTTTATCTAGGAGTATTTAATACTAAATCTGCAAAGCAAGAGTTCTCTAAGAAACATTCTTTCCCTGGCTCAATGGTGTAGGTGGTTTCCATTGAGCCACTGCCGAGAGGGGCTTAGAGTATTTGCTTAGAGTATTTGTTCATTTATTTATCCACTCAGAATGATTGCCTTGGGAGGGGCAGGTAAGCAAAAAGGGGAAGGGTTCATTAGATAGGGGAAGTAGCACTGCCAGAAATGCAGAGGCTGAAGTGTTACTGGCTCTGGTTGAGGTTATCTGTGGTCAGAACTTGGAAAGAGAAGTGAGTGGCTGGAGGCAAGTCTGGCACACATACTGTGGCTAGGATATGTGGGATCTTAGAGCATAAGAAGTTTGATATTTTTATATACAATAAAATGGTAGCCATTGTATGTTTTTAAGCAGCAGATTGATGAAGAGATTTTCCTGTTTTATTGAGAAAACTCTGACAACATTCTGAATGATTATTTGGAAGGGAGACACTTAAAATAGGGAGAATAACCAATAAGTTATTTTAGCAGATACAAGTAAGAGATGAAGATGATGATGAAATTAGAATCTTTAGGAGTAAAGAAGAGGCAGATAGAAGAGAATACTTGAGGTCAGAATTGGAAAGACAATTGCCGTCTGGATGCTGGTAGAGGTTTGAAAACCAGAACCAAACATGTACCTCCTGACTCTAGTGGAATGTGTGGGGCAAGGTCAGATCAAGCTCTGGATTTCTAGAAATCAACATCAACTGTCCACAACTTTCAAAGTGTTGTCCCATGTGTGGTTATTTGAATAAAGAGCCACAGATCACCTGAAGGAGGACTGAAAGATATATTTCCATCTCAAAGTCTTTTCTCTTGGGGACCCAGCCTGTGCTTCAAATGATGGGTTCTGGGTCTGAGACCCATCTGAGACCTAGAATTTATACCAGGATCATGATTTTTCCTTGGAATATTTGTCCTCAGTCTTTTTATTCATTCTTGATCTCTTTGGATTATGTATTATTAAATTAAAGAATCATTTCATTGACTGGAGGTCTATATTGCCACTAGGAACTCCATGTCATATTAGCCAGTTGTATAGGTCCCTGCAAGTCAGACCTCTTTGCCTTTTAGTTTGACCTTGCTTTCTCATTCATGTTACCTCTGAAAATGAAATGCTTCCACTTTGCCTCTGCCAGTCTAGGATTCTATCATCTTGATTACTCTTAGTAGGTTTAGTTCTGTAACAGCAGTGCAGTTGTAGTCAGAAAAATATGCAAATTATGAAAAGAAGAAAGTATAAAACTTTAAACTTCTGTCCAATAGTTTGAGAAAAATCTTTAAAGACTGAGCATTCAGTACTGATAAAGGCTATGCAAAACATTTTCTCTCATATAATATTGGTAAGGTCATAAATTTGGGGGAAAAGTAATTTGGGAATGTTTATTAAATTTTAAAAATCACATAACCTTTGACCCAAAAACCTTACACTGGGAATGTATCCAACTGAAATAAAAGTGCAACTACTTCAGGATACACATATATTGATTTATGGCAGCATTATTTATAGTTGGAAAAATGGGGAACAGGTTGAAGAATCCATCTACATAGACATTTTATATGAATCATATTGTCCCCATTCAATAAACTTTTAAATGAACTCTTAAAAAGAATAAGATATATTTTTACATATTGATTTGGAAAATGGATTTTAGTAAATTCGTGTGAAAAAATAGGTTAACTAATGGTATACATTATTTAACCACAATATTGTTTTTAATAATGGCTTAAATATATGTTTGATTTTTTTTTTCAGTACTGGGGGTTGAACCCAAAGCCTTGCACTTGCATGCTTTGCAAGTGCTGGACCACAGAGCTACACCCTCAGCCCATTATTTTGCTTTTCGAGACAGGGTCTCACTAAATTATGCAGACTGCCTCTGGTCTAGAACTTGCGATCCTCCTGCCTCTGCCTCCTGAGTTGCTAGGATTACAGACATGCACTACTGCACCCAGCTAAAAATGTTTGATTTGTATAAGCAAAGAATATAGTAATGGAAGTTTTAGGATTTATACAAATGGTACCTTCAGAATTTCCCTAGAGAGATAAGACTGGAAGACAAAATGAAAATTACCTATTTATATATGGCCCTCCTGTACTGTTTGGATTTTTGCTACAAATGTTTAAGACTTTAAAATTCAAACCACTGAATGAAACACATACTATGAGGCCTGGTATGGTGGCAAACTCCTATAATCCATCACTTGGAAGGCTGAGGCAAGAGGATCATGAGTTCCAGGCCATCCTGGTAGGGAGACCCTGCCTCAAAAACACACAAAGCACATGTATACATGCTTATGGGATCTCTCTCTCTCTCTCTCTCTCTCTCTCTCTCTGTGTGTGTGTGTGTGACATGAGCAGACACAGGTCCAGAAGGCTAATGGAACACATGGGAGGGAGTGATTCACTTTTCCAGAGCAGTTAGAGAATTCACCACGGAGAGGATGACCTTTGAACAATGTTGCAAGAAAAATATACAAATGAAACTTTCATTGGCTTATGATTTTGGAAATATGGGATACTCTCATTAACACCACAAATGTCCTTTGATAGTTTGATTCTACCTTGTAATTATCTCTCAAAAATATTTCTTCTTCTGAAAGACAAATGGCCTTTAAACCTATAAAAATCACTCACTCAAATAAGAAAGACTCAAATTAAAATGACAAACCATGTATCCAGCTTGTCCAATAACCAATCTTTATCAAAAAATCTAGTAAGAATACTTTGGTTAAGTGATAGAAAAAATTTTCATACTCTCATCACGGGAATACATATGGTGTATTGATACATAATATGGAGGGCCATTGGGCAAAATCTGTGGAAATATAAAATTAGATCCCATATTCCATTTCTTGGTAAATATTCCACAAATATACTTACACAAGTTCACAAATGTATATGTTCCAGAATATTCATGGCAGAACTCTTTGCTCTAGTAAAGGGTTAGAAATAATGCAAATTTCTGTCAATGGGAATGTTGTTGTTGTTAAGTGCCTTCAAGTTGGGTCTGACCCATAGTGAACCTATGTACAGCAGAATGAAATACTCCTCGATTCTGTGCCAGACTCACAATCTTATTTATGTTTAAGCCCATTGTTGCAGATGTCAATCCATCTAGTGGGGAGTTTTCCATTTTTTCATTGACCTGCCACTCTCCCAAACATTATGTCCTTCTGCAGGTAGTGGGCCCTCCTGACTACATGTCCTAAATAAGATGCAATCTAGCCATCCTTACTTCTAAAGAGCACTCTGGTTAAACTTCTTCTAGGACAGATCTGTTGGTTCTTTTGGCAGTCCATAGTATATTCAATATTCACATCCAGCACCATAATTCAAAAGCATCAATTTTTCTTCTGTCTCCCTTGTTCAGTGTCCAGCTTTCACAACCATATGATGCAACTGAAAATACCAGGACATGAGTCAGGTACACCTTCATCTTCAATGTAACATCTTTACTTTTCAATACTTTAAAGATCTTCTGCTATAGCTTTTCCCAAAGCAATGCATCTTTTGATTTCCTGACAGCTGCTTCCATGGGTATTGATTATAGAACCAGGTAATGCAAAATCATGAACATCAATCTTTTTTCCATTTATTGTGAAGTTGCATCAATGGAAATAGTTTACATAATTCCATAATGGAATGCCTGCAGCTGTAGCCCTGTGGCATCCGATCCCGTCAGATCTCGGAAGCTAAGCAGGGTCGGGCCTGGTTAGTACCTGGATGGGAGACCGCCTGGGAACACCAGAAGCTGTAGGCTTGGGAGAAGGACCTGGCAAACCCCTCCCAAAAAGCAATCTGCCATCGAAAACCCTATGAACAGCAGAGAAGCACTGACAATAGTGTTTCCCCTGTTGTACAGAGGGTTGCTATGAGTCGGATACCAACTCGACGGCACCTAACAACAACAACAAACATAATGGAATACTATATAGTCTTTAAAAAGAAGCAAATGGCATATATTTATACTTAAATGAAATTATTTTCTAGATATACTACATAAAAAGCAGAGTTTATTGCTCTATTTAAATATATATATTAACCCATACATATATATGTCTACAGTGGTACCACAGAGGCATCCAATCTTGTCAGATCTTGGAAGATAAGCAGAGTCAGGCCTGGTTAGTCCTTGGATGGGAGACTGCCTCAGAATACCAGGTGCTGTAGGCCAGGAGAATGATTGGCAGCTCACTCCCCAATCAGCCATTGAAAACCTTATGAATAGCATAGAAGCACTGACAATAGTGTTGAGAATGGCATGGTGTCAGGTAATATTTTGTATGTTGTACAAAGGGTCACTATGAGTTAGATGTGACTCGACGGCACCTAACACCACCACCATATATACATATATACACATGCATACATATATACACACATATATAGCATTTGTAGATGCATAGTTCATGTCCTTGGATAGGTTCATAGGTACCTGCTTACAGTTTAAAGACCTTCAATATTTTCTCATTACTTCTGACCAAAAAATCTGTATTCTTCATTACATTATGTACATTCCCACATATCTTGCTACCTGATAAGTATCAAATTAAACGGTATTCAAGCATCTACCTTTAAGGAATTTCAGCTATAATTCACCATTTTGGAATATGAGTACACAAAGCTCTTCAAGACCTCTGTTGTCCTTACAAATTTGCACCTTCTGTTATTCTTTATTCATGCATTCTCTACTATGCTCACTCTTTTGATGACTAGAATTATGAGATTGGTTTATAACCTTGATATAAAACTGCACCTTCATTACCACCTTACAATTGCCATCATAATGTGTTTATTTCTTATTACTACCCACAACTATCTGAAATATGATTGTTCATTTGTTTATTGGCTTTCTCTAAACACTAGAATGAGTGCTGCAAAAGAAAAAGGGCCATGTCTGTCCTGTTTATCAGTGAATTGCCATTGCTTTGGATACTGTCTAGGATGTAGTAAACATTCCTTATCTTTTTATTGAATGGATGAGTAGAACTGACCACTTTTATAAAAGAGGAATATAAAATTTGGGCAATGGAAAGAATAATAATGGAACAATATGGAGCCTCTGGAAAAATAATAAAGGAAAAATACATTAATAGAAAAAAGAAACAGAGTCTACAATAACTTTGTAGACTCCCTTTATGAAAACAATGAACTCATTGCTCAGCTTCTGTACATTTTGGCTGTCAACAGCTAGTAATTGCCTCTTTTTCAGAGACTCACCTTGACTAAATAGAAGTCATCTTTCCCAAGAAACTACTTTTTCCAACCCAATGTAAATCTCAGCCAGGGTCTGACCTTTTGGTTTCTAGGTTAGGGAAGCTCTGAGGTGTGGTTCATGCCCCAGAGATTTCCAAGAAATCTGCCTAAAGTTAGATTTCACATGAAACTACATCTGTATTTAGCAGCTTACCATGCCATGTCATATACTTCCTTCATTCCCCTTCTCCTGAGGACTCTCAGGAGTAAAGGAATGGGACTCTGAAATATAAGGATTATTTGGGGATGTGCCTTTGAGAAATTTAAGCAAATTGATTCTACTGAAACCTTGTTTTGCAGAAGTGGATCATCTCTCCTGTTAGAGTATAGAACCCTCTTCCATCCTACCCCTGCTTGAAGACTATGCAGATAACTCACATGAGGCAAGGTTGCTCAATAGACAGTAGTTGCTCCATGAAGAATTTGCCAGATCCTCCTTTCCTGGTCATCAGACCAATAAATAGGGTTAAAGCACAACATGGTCCAACTCAGAAGAGCTGGGCTTGCTAAGGAAGGAGAAGAATTACATGTTGAATGACCTGAAGGACCTCAACAATATTTATCAACAGGAACCAGAAGAGTAACCTCAGAAGGAGATCTTGAGGACCCTGGATTCAAGGGTGAAGGTAAAGCTGGATAAATGGGTTATCCATTTTAAATGTATTCCTCCATGACACAGAATTTAACATCTTGCAAAACTCTGCATGCCAGTTCTCATATGGCCTTACAATGACCTGGACACTGGGAAAAGCAATGGTCCATACTACGTTTCACAGAGATAACAGAACTATAGTAGTCATCAAATTATGACATCAAATTATGAACACATCACTGGATTAATCCATTGATTAGGTCAGAGCCCTCGTGATCTAATCACTCCTTAATGACTGGATTTGCCACCTAGGGACTAAATCTTCAGCACACAAGACTTCCGGCAGGGGATGGGTACCTCATTTCCAAACTAACGTGCACACTCAGGCACCAAAAAAAAAAAAAAGGAACAGTAGTTCCGTATACTATTGATAGGACTGCACCCTGGAATCGGGAGCTGAGATTTTGCTCTGGTTCCATCATTAACAATATCTCACTTAGCTTCAATGAGTCTGAATTTCTTCATTTCTAAAATGAACCTATTAATAGGCAACATATGCCGGGTGCGGTGGCACACACCTGTAATCCCAGCACCTTGGGAGATAGAGGCAGGAAGATCCAAAGTTCAAGACTAGAGGTAGTCTGCGTAATTTAGGTAGACCCTGTCTCAAAAAGTAAAAAAAAAAAGAGGGGGCCAGGTGTGCAGGTCAGTGGTCCAGTGCTTGCAAAGCATACAAGTACGAGGACCTGGTTTCAACCCCCAGTACCACAAAAAAACAAAAACAAAACAAAACAAAGGCAACATATAATATCAATCATTTATCAAATATCTAGTGTGTAGAAAGGGTTCACTCATTCTAGTTTCAGAATCACTCTATCAGATAATTTTAAAAACAACTTTCCCAAATACTCTTATCTATCTACATTTAACAAGTGAAAAAACTATCTTTTCCTAATTAACATCCCCAAGATCAGTAACCAGGGAGTAGAAAGTAAAGTTTGTCTCCCTCAGGGTGTCTGACTCTCCGAGGCCCACAGTCTTCCTAACTCTAATACATGAAGTTGGTACAAAATGAGATACACTGCAGAGTTATTACCCGTCTGTATGTAAGAGTCTTTTAAATTTATCAACCTCTTTAGACTTTTCAGCACAGTTGCTACAAAGTAATCTTCTCATGGTTCAAACATCCCAAATGTGATTATATTTTAGGTTTCTTTGCTTTTGTCTTGGTAAACTAGAAATTATAACTAATTCTAATTTAATACCATTGGGATATTGGAAGCTAAAGAAAATAATGGTTGGTTAGCAAGTACTTTCCCAATAGTAACCCTTCTCCTACCTCTTGATTAAAGTGGACCGTGCAATAATCATAAATGGCTGAGAGATTTGGGAATCATAATTTGTTACCATAGAATGTGAAGCCCAAAGCAGCAATCATCAATTTCAAAGTATTGAATGTAAAATTTGTCCTCGGTAGAGACTTACTGGTTTTGTTATGTAGTGAGGAAGGGAAATAAATCTAAGTGTATCAGTTCACATATGGTCATTTACATGTCAGAATTTATTTTGTAGCTATTAAAATAGTGAATCCTGAAGTACTGGAAAGTTGTCACATACCTCCACCAATGTTTGACTCTGTTTTCTGACACAAGAGCACTTTGCATCAGTTCATGGGAATCGTGGAAATGTAGTGGGTAGTCTTAGTAGAGAACTCCATCCAACTGTGTAAGCTACCATCAAACTCTACTGAGAAGTGCTGTGATTTAAAACAGAAGCTGAAGGATCACCTGTCCCAATGGATACATTAAAATAAATTAACATGCTGAATTTCTTTAGATTAGAGCTACAGCTTTCCTGTTCTCAGGCCTGCTGCTAAGACATTGGTGTCAAATCCTACTTGACTGATTTCTGCTCAGAGATTAGTTTTGATTTTGAGTAATTAAATAGAAAACCTAAAAGTTTGGGTGGTGCTTCATCTTTGTTTTGAGTATAGGACAGGGGACATTTTTAAAAAAGTGTTCAGATTTATTTACCTGAGATCATTTGATTTATCTCAAAAGTATTGTAGATGATGTCCTTGGTCCTAACTCTCTCAAGTATCCTGTCTGACAGTCAATCTTTATGTTTCATTTCACACCACTACGAAGATAGTAAAAACCACAAGTGGCAAACCATATGTTACTCCAAAGGATCATGTTGAAAGTACTCAGATTTTCTGAAACAGAATTTAATTTTTTAATCTTTTATTTTTAATAATATTGAAGGTTGAACCCAGGGCCTCACATGTATGCTACGCAAGTATTCTGTCGTTGAGCTGCACCCCCATATCCTTTTTCTATTTATTTATTTATTTATTTATTTATTTATTTATTTATTTAGAGACTGAGTATCACTAAGTTGCACAGGCTGCTTCTGGCCTTCAACTCATGATCCTCCTGCCTCAGCCTTACAGATATACGCCACAGGACCTGGTTAATTTTTAATGTTATGTTCACTGTGACTAACCTCAATTTTTCTTTTCTTTGTCCTTTCTGCTAGAAGCCCTTGGCCTGATTAAGAAATATGTAGGAAAAAGAGCCTCTGATTTCCCAGGATAAATAGATAACTAAGTTTCTGAGTTCAATTCCCAGCACCGAAAAAATGGGAGCAGGACCTGGCAATCCACTCCCAAGGCAATCCTGAAACAGTCAGCCATTGAAAACCCTATGAGGGTTGCTATGAGTTGGATACTGACTCGAGGACACCTAACAGCAACAACAAGTTAATTATGTTATAGGTTTTTTTTTTTTTTCACCAAAAGTGAGTCTCTGGTTACAGAAAATCTTGCATCTAGTGAACTTGTAAAATACTCACCAGAAACCACTGACTTAAAAAAATCACTCTGAGACAAGAGTGTTGGTGAAAGGCTTGGGAAAATTCCTCAATTGTTATGTGATGTCACTTGGACTCACAGATCCTGTGTGTGAGGTTCCGAGTTTTCCATAGTCTCACAGAGAGTTGTGTCATCTGCATAATTGCATGTTGTTAATGAGTCTTCCTCTAATCCTGATGCCACATTCATAGCCTTCAGTATGGGTTACAACTAAACATCAACAAAACAAAAATCCTTACAACTGGATCAGGATGCAACTTCACAATAAATGGAGAAAAGATTGAGGTTGTCTAAGATTCTGCTTTGCTTGGCTCTATAATCAACACCCACAGAAGCAGCAGTCAAGAAATCAAAAGACGCATTGCTCTGGGAAAAGCTGTAGCAAAAGATCTCTTTAGAGTACTGAAAAGTAAAGATGTCACATTGAAGACAAAGGTGCATCTGACTCATGCCATGGTATTTTCTGTTGCATCATATGGTTGTGAAAACTGGACATTGAACAAGGGAGACAGGAAAAGAATTGATGCTTTTGAATTATGGTGCTGGAGATGTCTATTGAATATACCATAGACTGCCAATAAAACCTATAGATCTGTCCTAGAAGAAGTACAACCAGAGTGCTCTTAGAAGCAAGGATGGCCAGACTGCATCTTACATATTTCAGATATGTAGTCAGAAGAGACCAGTCCCTGGAGAAAGACATCATATTTGGGAGATTGGTAGGCCAACAAAAAAGGAACACCCTCTACCAGATGGATTGACACAGTGTCTGCAACAATGGGCTTAAACATGAATAAGATTGGGTGCCTGGCACAGAATAAGAAAGTGTTTTGATCCGCTGTATATAGGGTTGCTATGAGTCAGACTCAATAGCATCTAATAACAACAACAACAATATGGAGAGTAGCTCTTGGGCCTGTGTGCTGGATGGATCCTTCTCCCTTATACTGTTTCCTTATCAAGTGGACACTAGGTCATTGTCAGTATGGGAGGGGTCTTGCAAGCAAAGACAGACCTCATGCAGGTAGAGCACTGCCTAGGAGAGCTGCCAGCACCCCAGACCTTGCTGCTGGTCTCTCCTGCTGTAGTATATTGCTAGGCAACCAGGAAAGAGTCACTGGGATCATCCTGAGGTCATTTATAACTCCATATGATGATAATATGTTTTCCATTTAGTAAGAAAGAGAAGTTAAGAAATCAATTCCTGTCCTGGGTATTTAAGGAAAATAGGGATAATTTTTGGAAATATGTCTTGAGCTACTTAATGCCTCCCTTTTACCCTTCCTGTTAACTGTATTTTTCTCTCTACCACTTGCAATGTAAGCCTGTAATTTTACCTAAATTTAACATGAAAGTAATCAAATGAATTCCTTTGAGATTATGTAAATTTACTGGTTAAATGTACACGCATACACACAAAAGCCCAACTTTTTTCAGTACACTTGAGAAATTCCCATTAATGTCATCAGGAGCAGTTGTGAATGCATATCAAAGAGTGAATAAACTGCATTTGAAAATCCTCTAGCTGATCATTTCCACAACCCTGTTTTTGTATATATATTTTCTATGTGTATGAAATTTTCTCTTATTCTTTTTAAGTTTAGGCAATATGCGTCAGTGTTCATTTCTTTAAATGCCATAATTGTACATTTCCTGCATTTAAAAAATTAATCAGAGGTGTAGATGTAGCCAAAAGTTTCCAGGCCAAGTTTTGTGGTGTAGGAAGAATGAATTGCTGATGGCATTTTCATTGCAGTGGTTGTAATCATGACTTTTTAAAAAACTGTACAATTTAAAAATTGACAATGCATCATCATAATCCTTTTTTCATGCAGGAAACACCCACTTAAAACAGTTTTTTTTCCTGTGAATTCCCATAAGCAGACAATTTTCACAATCAAGTTGCATAGAAACCCTTCATTCATAAAGGATAACATCTGAGTTGTATCAATGAAACATCCGATCCTGTCAGATCTCGGAAGCTAAGCAGGGTTGGGCCTGGTTAGTACTTGGATGGGAGACCGCCTGGGAACACCAGAAGCTGTAGGCTTGGGAGAAGGACCTGGCAACCCCCTCCCAAAAATCAATCTGCCATTGAAAACCCTATGAACAGCAGAGAAGCACTGACAATAGTGTTTCCCCTGTTGAACAGAGGGTCGCTATGAGTCGGATATCGACTCGACGGCACCCAACAACAACGACAACAACAACTTTTCTAAGCAGCAAGCAGTGACATTGAAGTTGCCCATTTCCTTTCTTAGATAAATATCAGAAAACTGCACCTGCATTGAGGTGTGTTTGTTTCTCTCTCTGTGTGTGTGCACATGCAAAGTTGGGTGTTGATGACCTGAGATCCTTGAGAGAAGAGGCCCTATCTGCTTGCTCAGAGATGTAGTCATGATTCCTATAACTGGGCATAGCTTTATTGAATATATGAAAGAAATATAATTAATGATATATTTTGGAATCCTCTAGGCTCTGTGTAAGGCAATATCAGCCTAACTGTATAGTCACCACAGTTTGTAGATCAGAACTAAAATACTATTATCTTTCAACACTTAAGTTCCCAAGAATATTCTGACAGTGAAAATAACTGAGTGGATTTTGCCTTATAAGGAAATCATATTGTGAAAATTGAGTCATAACAGGTATTATTGTTTTGATAGTATACTTGTTGTTGTTAGGTGCTGTCCAGTTGGTATCCAACTCATAGTGACCCTGCGTACAACAGGCGAAACACTATTGTCAGTGCTTCTTTGCTGTTCATAGGGTTTTCAATGGTGGATTGATTTTTGGGAGTGGATTGTCGGGTCCGTTTCCCACCAGCCTACAGCAGCTGGTGTTCCTAGGAGGTCTCCCATCCAAGTACTAACCAGGCCTGACCCTGCTTAGTTTCTGAGATCTGATGGGATTGGTTGCCACATGACTATGGCTGCAGGTGATAGTGTACTAAGAGTGGTTAAAAGCGGATTTAGTTCAGTGGTGGAGTGTTTGCTTGTTTAGCATTTACACATTCCCAAGGCCCTGAATTTGACCCCCAGCACCAAAAACAAACAAATAAACCAAGTGAAATAAATAAGTAAAAACCACTGGAGTGGAAAATGTTCAATATATAGATAATACTTTGTAATTTACCTCAAAGATGCATTCTAAAATCATTATCACTAATCCCATATAAAACAAATATGGGAATGAGTTACAACACTTGTGTTTATCAATTAATGTCCATGCAAATGTAGCTTATGCCACTTACCTATTATCCATAAAGTGATATCTTTCTTTGTCTCTTTTTCCAGTAGAAAAAAATCTATTAGAAATTCTGCTTATAATAGAAAAAGCAGCAGCACCTACTTACTGGAGAGATTGTATAAGGCCTGGAGAATGTGAGTATTTAAAATTCTATCTTAGTTCTAACTTTAAGATATTCCTGTCTCTGCTTTAGAAACATGCTTTATGAGAGCTTGACATTTTACAATCACAGAAGTTTCAGCACCTGAACAAAACTTTTTTTTCAGATTTGGGAGAATGTAAGATGTATTGTAAAAGTTAGAATGTAGGAAAACAGCAATTTAAGAAGGAACACATATTAAATATGTATGGTATTCTATTTGTCTGATTCTTTTTTTAAGTAGACACAAATTAGTATGGGAAACATGCTACTTAATTCCCTTTTTATTACCTTAAATATAAGGAATCGTGGTAGGAGATTAGATGAATATTTTTAAGAAGTTGTATAGAATTAGAAAATGCTTCCTATAAGAGGATTTAGGGGATTTAAATGCATGATTTCTTTCAGTAAATGCACAATTTTCTAAAAAATAATGGTTAGGTCATAAACATAGTTGTTTTAAATACAGATGAGAAGAAAAAAACTAATTTGGAAACTGAGGTTTTTTTTTCCTTTTCTTAGTTACTTGTATTAAGACAGTTTTATTCAGTCTAAGGTAGTGCTGAGTAAAAAATCAGACATGTTGCCTTAGAATTTCAGTGCTATACTGCATTGAAAATTCCAGCAACTTTTATAGTGGTTTGGAATATTTTCTCCTACAACAAGAAATGATTGTGAAGTTTAAAACGTACAAAAAGTCTAATTATGAGCATGTTGGTTCCTGAAAGGCTATAATCCATGAGGTTATTTTTATTGCTGTTGTTTGGTGTTTTTTGATTTTGTTTGTTTGTTTTTTGTAATTCTGTTTTGTTTGAACCCAGGGCTCCATGCATGCTAGGCAAGTGCTCAACTACTGAGCTGTATCCAAATCCCTTTTCTATTTTTTATTTGAGACAGTGTCTCATTAATTTGCTCAGGCTGCCTCTGGTCTAGAACTTGCAATCCCCTTGCCTCAGCTTCCTGCATTGCTGAAATTACAGGTGTGTGCCTTGGCACTAGATTTATAAATCCATGCTTTAAGTCTATCTCTTCCTATGAATAGTAGCTAAGATGAAACTTGGCTTGTAGGCTCTCCATATATTACATTCATTACTCATACCTTCAATAAATATTTTGGTGTACCTATTCAACTCAGTACCTGGTATAGTTATTGTTACAGGGGATACAGCAATAAAAATATGTTGTTGTTGTTGTTGTTGTTGTTGTTGTTGTTGTTAGGTGCCATAGAGTCATGTCCGACTCATAGGGACCCTCATAGGGCTTTCAATGGCTGATTGTTTCAGGATTGCCTTGGGAGTGGATTGCCATGTCCTTCTCCCATTTTTGTGGTGCTAGGAATTGAACCTGGGACCTCAGAGACTGCAGAGTGGCACTCTACCAACTGAGCTAAATCCCAGTCCAAAAAATAGATATATCTATATCATAATTTTAGGACTAAGAAGGACTATAAATAAAAAAAAAGTATGCAAAGACATGAAGAATAATAAGGGCTTTAATTTTGCATTAGGTGGTCAGGAAAGACTTTCTGGAGAGGTAACATCTGAACTAAAACATAAATGATGTGGTAAATACAGTGATAGTGTGAACCACCTACATATCTGTAGGACTGATGTTGCAAAGAAGGAACCACAAGGATAGACAGCCAGAGGCATGAGTTTGCTTAAAGTGTTAAATGGCAGGTAGACCAGAGTGGCCAGAATACAAGACGAGGAGGAGGGTATGTGATGAGGTCAGAGGTGTAGCCAGTTCCTGCATTATATAGGGCATCACAGGTGTGAAGATTTAGGTTCTGCTGTCAGTATGGAGATCACTCAGGCTGTGAGGACTCAGCAAGACTAAATGTACACAAAAGTTGAAGCCCAGGCTCCATGTAGGAGGTTAATGCAGATCTCAGCTACAGAGGAAAGTGGGTTAGACTGGCAGGGTAATAGTGGGGCTGGTAAAAGTAGTTGGATCTGTCTGTGGGTTGGATGTAGGTTAGGGAGAGTGGTATTGAGGATAGCTTGAAAAATTCTACAGATGGAGCCTAAGCCTGTCCTTCCAAGCTTAATATTTTCAGGTACTTTTATTCCTGAATAAACATATTAGGCTTTAAAAAGCAGAATCATTTTGTCTGTTTTGAAAATCTCTTAAGTTTGGTATACTCCTTGCTGGGTGATCTCTGCAGTTCTTTCATTTTTGCCATGTGATTTCTTTTTTGATAGAAACCTAATTTTTTTAATGGTACCAAAGGGCTGAACCCAGGACCTTGCACATATTTTGCAAGTCACCTACCACTGAACTGTCCCCCAATACCCCCTTTTTATTTTTTTTTACTAAATTACGCTGCCTCTGGCCTGGAACTTGTGATATTGACTCTGTTTCCCAAGTCACTGGGATTATAGGCCTGTGCCACCAGAACTGGAGAAAGAAGCCTAATTTAAACCTTCTCTTGAATTAATGTTAAGCTAATAGGCATCCACGTGGATCTTGATCTTCTAGTTCTACCCTTAAAATCAAATTTACAGATAATTTTCCTCTGTCAGGGGATTGTTGTTGTTGTTGTTGTTAGGTGCCGTCAAGTCGGTATCCGACTCATAGCGACCCTCTGTACAATAGGGGAAACACTATTGTTAGTGCTTCTCTGCTGTTCATAGGGTTTTCAATGGCAGATTGATTTTTGGGAGGGGGTTGTCAGGTCCTTCTCCCAAGCCTACAGCTTCTGGTGTTCCCAGGCGGTCTCCCATCCAGGTACTAACCAGGCCTGACCCTGCTTAGCTTCTGAGATCTGACGGGATTGGATGCCACAGGGCTATGGCTGCAGGTGATTATTCATTCTTTATTCTTCATTAATGAATTAATTATTTACTCATTTCTTTAACAAATTTTATCGATTGCCAATTATGTACTAGATATCCAGTACTAAACAAAGTAGGAAAATATTTCTGCCCTTGAGATTTTTAAATAAAAGAAGACAGAAAATCAGCAGGTGAGTCAATATATATAATTTACCATATACTGGTAAGCACTGGGGACAACACTAGAGAAGGAAGGGGGAAAGAGTATATTGATAAGAGGGAGGAGGGAAGGTAGTATACAGTTTAAATAGGGTGCCAAGGAGATTCTCCTGGAAAAGGCAAGATCAAAGAAAATAGTTGAGGCAGGTAAGGGGACAAACCATGAATATATGTGGAAGGAACTTGGTTCAAGGAAAAGTAATAGCAGCTGCAAAGGCCTGGGGGAGAGAGTGTGCCTAATGAGATCTTGGCATAGCCAGTAGACCAGTGGAGTAGGAACAGCCTGAGTGAGCATGAGAGAGAATTAGATGGGGCAAGAAAGGCAGCTGGGGTCAGGGCAAGTGATTAGATCTATGAATGAGCATAGGCATTGGAAGATTTTGAGTAGGAGAGTGACAGAAGTTGTTCTTTAATGGCATTACTTTGTTGCTGTGTTTAGAATGAGAATGAAGGGTGGAGGGGGGTGGCAAACAAAAGAAGGAAGACAGGTGGAGGCTTTGTCAATATTGCCCATATTGATTGCACAAGCACTGCTCCACAATTGTTCCAAGATTTGCTTGCTGTCCTTAAGAATCATTCTCTCACTATTGAATGATTTATCCCATTTACATGGAAGGCATTTTTTACTTCGTAACCACTTTCAGTTTACCTGTATGTCTTAAATTTTCTTTGTTTTCTTCTCGGTTGAGACTATAAGCCTCTTTTTTTATAGAAATTTAAGTTCTCTGCTTTTTTTCCCCCCTAAAGATAGGACAAATAATGCTTGCAAAACACCTCAAAACTGAGCCAAGCACATTGCTCTGCAGATAAAGGCTAATATGAAAATCCACCAAGAGCCTAAAATTACATGGCCCTAATGCTAATACTATCTCTAGGTGGGCAGATTGACCTGCTTTTCTTGTCAATATATCTTAGTTCCTATGTATGAAAATGTATACATTGTAAAAAAAAAAAGAAAATATTAAGTAGAGCAGACCCTCTCCACATTTCCACTAATCTACACAACAACATGTATGTAATTATACTTATTTGATTCTCCAGATATATTAACGTTGAGGTATACTTGCTGTCCTAAAATTGGTGGGTTTTAAAAAATGTCTATGAATGATAGCTGTCATTGATCTCTTAACAAAAGCCAAATTCCCCAAGGCTCATTTCACATTGTGTTCCTGCATGTCTGACTGAAGTGCTTATGTCAAACTAATATATTAAAGTGCAGTGAAAGCTAAAAACATAACATTGGGCAGCTCTTCTGCTTACTCTCAAAGGATCTTTTTTATCTGAGGTCAAAAATGTAAAAATAGTTTGGTAAGCAACTTTTGGACAACAATTTTTTTGTGGGAAAAATCTAATTAAAGCCTACAATGTAGAAAGAAGAGTTAAAAGTACAATATGTTTTAAAAAATGAGTCAATAAGAAGAAAGAACAATCAAAAGGTATAGCCCAATTTTCATATCTACAAGATAATATAAGGAATACACCATGTGTCCTCAGAAATTATTGTTGTTGTTGTTGTTAGGTGCTGTCAAGTCGAGTCCGACTCATAGCAACCCTATGTACAGCAGATCGAAACACTTGCCGATTCTGTGCCAGGCAAACAATCTTATCTATGTTTAAGCCCATTGTTGCACACACTATGTCAATCCATCTGGTGGAGGGTTTTCCTCTTTTGCGTTGACCTGCCACTCGCCCAAACATGATGTCCTTCTCCAGGGATTGTTCTCTCCTGACTACATATCCGAAATATATAAGACGCAGTCTGGCCATTTTTGCTTCCAAGGAGCACTGTGGTTGCACTTCTTCTGGGACAGATTTGTTGGTTCTTTTGGCAGTCCAGGATATATGCAATAGACGTATACAGCACCACAATTCAAAAGCATCAATTCTTTTTCTGTCTCCCTTGTTCAATGTCCAGCTTTCACAACCATATGATGCCACTGAAAATACCATGGCAAGAGTCAGATGCACCTTGGTCTTCAATGTGACATCTTTGCTTTTCAATACTCTAAAGAGATCTTTTGCCACAGCTTTTCCTAGAGCAATGCGCCTTTTGATTTCTTGACTGTTGCTTCCACGGGTATTGATTATAGAGCCAAGCAAAGCAAAATGTTGGACAACCTCAATCTTTTCTCCATTTATTGTGAAGTTGCGTGCTGAGCCAATAGTAAGGATTTTTGTTTTGTTGATGTTTAGTCATAACCCATATTGAAGGCTATGATCTTTGATCTTCACCAGTAAATGTTTTAAATCCTCTTCACTTTCAGCAAGCACAGTGGTGTCATCTGCATAACGCAGGTTGTTAATGAGTCTTCCTCCAATCTTGATGCCACATTCTTCCTCATAAAGTCCAGCTTCTCGGATTATTTGCACACCGTATAAATTGAAGAGATATGGTGAAAGTATACAGCCCTGGCGCACACCTTTGTCAACTTTAAAACACTCAGTGTTTCCTTGTTCTATTTGAACAACTGCCTCCTGGTTCATGTACAGATTTCTCATGAGCACAATTAGATGTTCTGGTATTCCCATTTTCCGAAGTGTTATCCATAATTTGTTATGATCCACACAATCAAATGCTTTTGCATAGTCAATAAAACATAGATAGACATCTTTTTGATATTCTCTGCTTTCAGCTAATATCCACCTGACATCAGCAATGATGTCCCTGGTTCCCCGCCCTCTTCTGAATCCCGCTTGATTTTCTGGTAATTCCCTGTCTATATACTGCTGCAGTCGCTTCTGAATGATCT
>VMDO01006839.1:0-86698 GCA_007922755.1 Pedetes capensis
CTTGGAAGCAAAAATGGCCAAACTGCGTCTTACATATTTCGGACATGTAGTCAGGAGAGAACAATCCCTGGAGAAGGACATCATGTTTGGAAGAGTGGCAGGTCAACGGAAAAGAAGAAAACCCTCCACCAGATGGATTAACACAGTGTCTGCAACAATGGGCTTAAACATAAATAAGATGGTTTGCCTGGCACAGAATTGGCAAGTGTTTCGATCTGCTGTACATAGGGTCGCTATGAGTCGGACTCGACTCGACGGCACCTAACAACAACAACATAGGTTGATTCAAGAACATACATGAGCTGGGTGCTGTGGTGCATGTCTGTAATCTTAGCAACTCAGGAGGCAGAGGCACCCTACTTAACATAGCAAGACCTTGTCTCATAAGAAGTAGTGAAAGATGGCCTGAGGGGTGCAGCCCAGTGGTATAGCACTTGCGAAAATATGTGCAAGGCCCTGGGTTGAAGCCTCAAATACTGCCAAAAATAAAAAAAAGAAAGAAAAGAAAAAAGACCATGAAACTCCATAAATAAATAAGAGGTGAATGAGAAATAGTAATGAATAAAGTACATCTTTCACTATTTATTAAATGTTCTCTGTTATAGCTACAAAACTTGAAATTCTATCCCTGTCAATCACTAAGAAAATACTAAAGCTAAATTTCAGTGTGAAAAACATTCTTTAAATAGAAAATCTTAGCTGGGCATCCTGGTGCATGCCTGCAATCCCAGCTGCTCGGGAGGCTGATTTGAAGGATAGAAAGCTTGAGGCCAGGAGGCCAGAGGCAGCCTGCCCAACTTAGCGAGACTCCCAAAATAAAAAATAAAAAAGGGACTGAGAATGCAGATCAGTGGTAGAGCATTTGCCTAGCATGTGCGAGTCTGAGAATTGGGGTGTGTGTGGGAGGGGATCTTACAGACTGAACATTTCAGAGCATTTTAAAAAATGTAACCATAGGAGGCAAGTCAGGATGGTAGACTCATAAGAGATGGGTGGAACAGGAGAGCTTAAGAGTGAAATATAGACTTTATACTAAACAGAGAAAAATAGCAAAAAGGAAAAGAAAAACTAAAAGCAGAGTGAGTTGGGTAGATAGTCCCAACTACAGATAAAAAGAAGAAAACAAACAAAAATGATCATGGAAAACATAACATCACCATAAGAAATGCAGTGCTGCCTGTCTCAAGGGGAAAAGAAAACTCTTACCCTAACAGGTAAATAAAAAGACCTCTGCACTGTAGCTCAGAATGGTGGCAAATAAGAACTAATCACTGACCATGGGTTCTGGGAACATGGTGCCACCATGCCCGCTGGGAACGGGGGCATAGGCAAGGGCGAGATCTGAGAAAGGGACTCACTGTTACTTTTTCCCCAAGGGAACAGCCCCAGCACTTAAGGAACCACAGCTTCCCAGCAAGTCTGAGAGCCAGACTTCATTGACCAAACATTTAAGGCACATATGCTGCCATCTGCTCTGATGGGTTGATTACTGCTGGTTACCCTCCACCCACGTGGACTTTCCAGGCAGCCCACCCTTAGCTCTGGCTCTGTGCATCCAGGCTGGAGACAGTGAGCTTGGTGAATTGTCTGGAGCTGTACTGGGAAAAGAAGTCCAAATGCACAGAAGTTCAAAGGAACAGATCCCGGGGTCTGAGAGGCTTAGCAGGCTTAAGGAGATGATCACTCTGAAGCCAGACTAATTTCCAAAGAAACACACCCCTGGGAGGGCTGCTAACTGACCCAGAGAAGAGGTCACAACTCAGCATCTCCAGGCACGGACCTCCCAAGTGGCCCACCCACAGATCAACCAGTTTGGCCACAGTCACCTGGGGAGAAAAGTGGGTACACAGTTGATCAGCACCCCGATGGGGGGACTGTGACAGTCCATGGGATAGAGGGTCCAGAGCAGGATCACCTCATGGGTGTGTGGAGGGAACAGGAGGGCACATGTACACTCTGAGAACTTATCTTGAACTGCAGTGGGGAGTGAAGACTGTGCCTCCTGTTAGGCAATGTCCAGAGGGCAGGCAGGACTCACAAGGAACTGGGTGACAGATAGACTGAACCAATCACTGCTGGTTTTTTTTTTTTTTTTTTTTTTTTTTTTTTTTTTTTTTTTTTTTTTTTTTTTTTTTTTTTTTTTTTTTTTTTTTTTTTTTTTTTTTTTTTTTTTTAACCTTTTGTATGTTTGTATAGTTTTATATGTTTTTGGTTTTTACTGTTTTTTTGTGCTTTTTTTGTTTTTCTTTTGTTCTCTTTTTTGCTTATCTTTTTACCAACTTTTTGTCTTCCTCCTTTAGACTTTTTGCCTTTTCTCATCTTCCTAACTAGTCAAAAATTTTAAATATTTTTTTCATTACCCAAGTTAATCAATAATAATACTATCACCACTTCCCAAATTTATTTATCAAAATAAAAGTATGAGATCTTTCATCCTTGTATTTGCTATACCTCTTGGAATATTTGTAAAACCATATATAATAATAAGGAAAAAATAGATTTGTAATTTTTCCTTTCTTTTCTCACTTTTACTTCAACACTCCATCTTCTGCTTGTTCTACTTTCTTATCCTTACCTAATCCTCTTCTTTCTCCTACTCCTCACCCACATATCAAACCTTCATCTTTCTGGTGTCGATACACTATGTTCAATACTCATCCCCAAAACCCATTCATGGCTATCCCTAACGATCCCTTCCCACAGGTAACTTTGTAAATAGTACTTTGCCTCAAGTAAGATTAACCATAATTATAAATGTGATTTTGGACAAAGATATTACTCTAGCAAGAGAACACTTTCTTTGCTCTGAGTGATACCATGGACTAAGATCTCAAAGAAGGCATTAAACCAAGGATAACCTCAAATACATAAGGCAGAAATAACCAGACTAAGAAATGCCCAAAATGCAACACAGAACCATATGAAATATGAAAACGAAAGACAAAGAAGAGCCCCCTAATGATCATAACCCTTCACTAGCTGAAATTAAAGATGCCAAAATGCTTGAAATACCAGACAAAGAATTTAAAAGTTTGCTTATAAGAATGCTAAAAGACCTCAAATATAGCACAACCAAGCAGATGAATGCAACTGAAACACTAGATAAAAATGTATCTAACTTAGAAGAAAAATTCAGCAAAGAAATCAAGGTCATGAAAAAGAAACAGAAATATGGGAACTAAAAAACTGTCACTCAAAAGTGATAGTAGAAAGAAACACATGCACACTGGATGAAGCAGAAAACAGTATCAGGGACTGAAGAAAAGGTCGAGAGCTTAATAATTCAGGTATCAAGAAGGATTAAAAAAATGAAGCAATATAACCACAACTTTCAAGAGGTCTTTGATAAAATAAAGTGACCAGTACAAGAAGGAGCTAAACTAAAACTAGGGGCATAGAAAACCTAGTCGATGAAATAATAACTGAAAACTTCCCAAACCGAAGCAAAGAAATAGATACCCAAACCACAGACACATCGAGAACTCCAAATACATTAGACCAGATCTTCTCCATATCACAGTATAGTAGGAATGCTAAAAATACAAAGCAAAGAAACAATTTTAAAAGCTGCAAGATAAAAATGTTAGCTCACTTACCAAGGCAAATCCATCAGAATAATAGCAGACAACTTAAACCATGAAAGCATGGACTAACATATTTCAAGTCCTGAAAGCAAATAACTCCCAAATATTCAAGCAAAATTATCCTTTAAAATTGATGGAGAAATAAAGACTTTCCACGATAAATACAAGTTTCAGCAATTCATGACCACCAAGACAGAACTGCAAAGGTTGCTTAAAGAAATACTACACATAGAAGACAAACCAACCCAAATGCAAGACCACAGGAATGAACAAAATCCATGATAGCAATGCATGAATAAACCAAAGTAGGGTTTATCTCAGTCAATACAATGTTGCTCCACATTCTGAGGGCCCAGGTTTGATCCCCAGCACTACAAAAATAGGAGACAGATGTGGCAATCCACTCCCTAAGCAATCCTGAAACAGCTATTGAGAATGCTATAAGGGTTGCTATGAGTTGGACTTGACTCGACAGCACCTAACACCAACAATAAAGCAGCAAGGAGAGTCAACCTAATAAACCAGCCAAAAACCCTAACATGAACAGGGAACAAAGTAAAGAACAAGCAACACCCAAACCCAATAGAGAAACAACCAACAAAACCTCGGAAAACACTAAACTACTCTCGATAATTACTCAACTGTAAATGGTTTTAGCTCATTTAAAAGACACCAATTGGCCAATTAGATCAAAAAACCAAAAACTTTGGATATGTGGGTTCAAGAGACTCATCTCATTCACAAGGACTGAACTACACTGAAAATAAAAGCCTGAAATAACAATATATCAAGCATGTGGAAACCAAAAATAAAAATAAATAAAATAAATAAAAAAGCAGGGGTAGCTATACTAATTCCTGACAAACTTGATTTCAATCCTAAAGTTTAAAAAAAGGGACAAAAGCCACTACATATTCATAAAGGAAACAATC
Organism: Pedetes capensis; assembly: GCA_007922755.1. NCBI lineage: Eukaryota > Metazoa > Chordata > Mammalia > Rodentia > Pedetidae > Pedetes > Pedetes capensis. The sequence continues at coordinate 4,517 of VMDO01006839.1, forward strand.
AACCAAGAGGACATAATGTTAGTCACAATATTTAGTACTAAATACCAGTGTACCTAACTTCATAACACAAATATTACTGGCAATAAAGGAACACATAGGTCCAGATACAATAATTATGGGAGACCTCAATACCTCACTCTCTCCAACATTGTTGTTGTTGTTGTTGTTAGGTGCCGTCGAGTCGGTATCCGACTCATAGCGACCCTCTGAACCACAGGGGAAACACTATTGCCAGTGCTTCTCTGCTGTTCATAGGGTTTTCAATGGCAGATTGATTTTTGGGAGGGGGTTGCCAGGTCCTTCTCCCAAGCCTACAGCTTCTGGTTTTCCCAGGTGGTCTCCCATCCAGGTACTAACCAGGCCCGACCCTGCTTAGCTTCCGAGATCTGAGAGGATAGGATGCCACAGGGCTATGGCTGCAGGCTTCTCTCCAACATATAGGTCCTCAAAGCTAAGCAACAATAGCACCACCACCACCACCACTGATAGACTTTAACACCATAGACCAGAGGACCTAAAAGACGTCTCCAGAATGTTCCATCCAACAGAGGCAGAATACATATTATTCTCAGTACCACATGAAACTTTTCCTAAAATACACTACATTTTTAGTCCACAAAACAAATACAAAAAACTGAAGTCATTCCTTATACCTTATCAGATCACAATGGAATAAAACATGAAGTCAATAGCAAGGAAAACTACAAGAGTGTTACAAATACATGGCGATAACACACTTCTGAATGATCAATGAGTCATCAAAAAATCAGAAAGGAAATTAAAAAGTTCCTTCAATCAAATGGTAATGAAAACACAACCTACCAAAATATATGAGATACAGCAAAGACAGTTCTATGAGGGAAGTTCAGCCATGAGTGCCTACATTAACAAGATAGGGAAGGCCTGATTAAATAACTTAATGATACACCTACAGCACTAGAAAAACAGCAACAAGCCAACCTCAAAACTAGCACTAAAAGAAACAAAGATCAAGGCAAAGATTAATGAAGTAGAGATTAAAAGGACAATAGAGTAAAATTAATGAAACTAAGTTGGTTTGTTGAGAAGATAAACCAAGTTGACACACCCTTACCCAAATTCACCAAAAAGAGAAGGGGGAAGGGGGAGAAAAGAGGAATGGGGGGGAGAAAGAAGGTCCAAATTAATAAAATTAGAGACGAGAAGGGGGTCATAACAACTGAGACTAGTGAAATACAGATCATCAGAAACTACTTTGAGAACTTGTACTCCCCCAAACATGAAAACCCTGAAGAAATGGATAAATCCCTTAACACTTATGACCTACCAAAGCTAAATCCTGAAGATACAGACAAATTAAACAGATCTATATAACAAACAATGAAATTGAGGCAGTGATAAAGACCCTCCCAACAAAAAAAAAGCCCAGGTCCTTCCTGACAGGTTCATAACTGAATTCTATCAAACCTTTAAAGAAGAATTAATACCTATCCTTCTTTTCAAACTATTCCATATAACAGAAGGGGAATGTATACTTCCAATTTCATTCTATGAAGTCATTATCACTCTGATACAAAACCAGACAAGGACACTACTAAAAAAATACAGACCAATTCTTCCTGATGAACACAGATACAAAAATCCTCAGTAAAATTCTTGCAAATCAAATAAGCAATACATAAAAAAGATTATACAACATGACCAGGTGGGCTTCATTCCACAGATGCAAGGTTGGCTCAACATATGCAAATCAATTAATGTAATTCAACATATCAAGAAACTTCTAGACAGAAATCACACGATCTCAATTGATGCTGAAAAACCTTTCTGACAAAGTAAAACATCCCTTCACGATACAAGTCCTGAAGAATTGTTGTATACATGGAACATACCTCAACATCAGAAAGGCCATAATGACAGATCTATAGCCAACATATTAAATGGGAAAAAATTGAAAGCACCCCCTCTAAGATCAGAAAAAGTATATCTACTTTCCCCACTCTTATTCAATACAGTGACTGAACTACTAGCCAGAGCAAGCAGGCAAGAGGAAAAAAAAAAAAAAAGGATTCAGGTAGGAAACAAAGAGTTCAAATTATCCCTATTTGGAGATGACATGATCGTACACTTAAAGTACCCTAAAAACTCCACTGTAAAATTCCTAGAGCTTTCAGTAAAGTAGCAGGGTACAAAATTAACACGCAAAAGTCAGTAGCATTCCTTTATACCAATTATGAACAGGAAGGGAAAGAAATCAAAACAATTCCATTCACAATAACTCATCAAGAAATTAAATATTTAGGAATTAATCTAACCAAAGACCCTAAAGACTTCTACAATGCAAATTTCAAAACACTAAAGAAATTGCAGAAGATACTAAAAGAAAGACCTCCCTTGCTCAAAGATCAGAAGAATTAACATTGTGAAAATGGCTATTCCACCAAAACTAGTCTACAGAGTCAATGCCAATGATACATTTCACAGGAAAAAAAAAAAAAAAAAACCTTCCTAAAATTCTATGGAAGCACAAAAGACCTTGTATAGCCAAAACAATCCTAACAAGCAAAAATAGCAATATGACTTCAAACTAACAACAGGGCCACAGTGGCAAAAATAGTTTGCTACTGGCACAGAAACAGGCATAATGATCAATGGACCAGAAGACCCAGATACACACCCACATAATTACAGCCACCTGATCTTTAACAAAGGGACCAAAGGTATACACTGGAGAAAAGATAGCCTTTTCAACAAGTGGTGCTAGGAAAAATTGGATGTCTATATGTAGAAGTATGAAAATAGAACCATACCTCTCAACTTGTATAAAAATCAACTCAAAATAGAGACCTCAACATATCAGAATTCTTAAAACTAGTAGAAGAAAATACAGCGATCACACTCCAACATATAAACAAGGAAAGTACTACCTTAAAAGACTCCAGTAGCCCAGGAAACTACACCAATAATTGCTAAATGAGATTACACAAAAATCAAAAAGCTTCTGTACAGCAAAGGAAACAATAAAGGGAGAGCCCAGCGGATGGGAGAAAATGCTTGCATCCTAACATATCTGACAGAGGACTAATATGCAGGATATACAAAGAATTCAGGAATTTAAACAATGTTACAAATAATCCAATAAATAAGTGGGCAATGGAACTGAACAGAGAGTTCTCAAAGAGGACATACAAATGGCTAATAAACACAAGAAAAAATGCTCAATATCCCTAGCCATCAGGGAAATGCAAATCAAAACTACATTGAGATTCCTCTCACTCCATTAAGAATGGTCAAGATTAACGAAACAAACAAGTGCTGTAGAGGATGTGGAAAAAAAGGATCCCTTTTACGTTGCTGGTGGGACTATAAATTAGTTCAGCCAGGATGTAAATCAATATGGAGAAATCTTAGAAAACTAAAAGTAGAACTACCATATGATCCAACTATACCACTTCTAGGAATATACCCAAACAAAGATAAGTCATCATACCACAGGGACACCTGCAGTTTCATATTCAATGCAGCACTCTCCATCAACAGATGACTGTAATAAAAAAGTGGCATATATACACAACAGAATATTATTGAGCAGTAAAGAAGAATGAAATTATGTCATCTGCAGAAAATGGATGAAACTGAAGAGCATCACTTTAAGCAAAATTAACCAGACTCAAAAAGAGAAATACTACATGTTCTCTCTCATATGTGGGAGCTAGATCTATCTTACAGACAAAAAAAATTTTTTTTCTTTGTGTATAGTGGGCTGGGGTTAGGGTTAGGGTTAGAGTTAGAGTGCTGCTGTGCAATTTCTGAAGACCCAGGTTCGATCGCCAGCACTGCAAACATGGGAGAAGGATTTGGCAGTCCAGTCCCAAAAGAATCCTGGAAAAAAAAAAAAAAAACAGCCATGGAAAACCCTATTAGGGTCTCTATGAGTCAGACCTGACTCAATGGTACCTTATAACTTTGTTGTTATTATTAGGTGCCGTTGAGTCATGCCAGACTCACAGCGACCCTCATAGGGTTTTCAATGGTTGATTGTTTCGGGATTTTCTTGGGAGTGGATTGCCAGATCCTTCCCCCATGTTTGTGGTGCTGGGAATCAAACCCAGACCTCAGAGACTGCAGAGCAGTGCTCTACCAACTGAGCTAAATCTCAGCCCTCACAACTACAATATGTGTGTAGGGGTGTGTGTGTGTGTGTGTATACTCCATATACATATATATGTATGTGTATATATACGTATATATATGGAGTATATATATGTATACTCCATATACATATGTATGTATATGTATACACACACAGACCTACACACACACACACACACACACACACACACATATGAAAAATTATACTTTTCTAACACTGGAAAATACAAGTGGACTCAATAGGAGGGGTGAAGGGAAACAGGGGAAACCTGGAGAGAGAAAGCACAAAATACAGGCTGCTACTCTATGAAAATCCACCCCCCCAAATCATAACTCATAATCGCATACAACTGTCTTTATATGTTAGTCAAATTTTCCCCCCCTTTTTTTTGTTTACTTTGTTCATTGAAATGTTTAAGGAGATAGAAGTGTAAAAAATCCTGATTTGGTAATGGTATAATGGATATATAAGCTGAATTATCGCTCTGTATCTCATCAATATGTATAATTAAAATGTTAATAAAAAACTAATATAAATCCTTCTTCAATAAATGCTGTTGTGGAAAACTGATATTCATATGGAAAAGAACAAAGTTTTGCTCTTACACTGTATACAAAAATTAACTCAAAATGGGTCATATACCTCAATCTAAAACCTAAAATTATAAAACTTCTAGAAGCAAATAGGGGAATCCTTCCTGAAGCTAGATGTGACAGTGATTTCTTGGCTATGATACTGAAAACATAAGCAACCAAACCAAAATAGACAGATAGGACTATATCAAACTTAAAAAGTTCTGCACATCTAAGGATACAATGAACAATGAAGAGGCCACCTACACAATAAGAAAATATTTACAAATCATGTATCTGATCTGGAGTTATTATCTATAATATCTTAAGAACTACAATTTGACAACAAAACAATCAGGTCAAAATATGGGCATAGGACTTGAATAGATTATTCCTCTAATGAAGATATAAGAAATGGCCAGTAAGTATATAAATAGATGCTTAACATCACTAATCATTAGGGAAATGCAAATCTAAACCATAAGACATTACCTCACAACTATTAAGAAGGCTATTACATAAAAAAATCCCAATCACTATCACCACCATCAGAAAATAACAAATGACAAGGATGTCAAAAAACTGGAGTACTTTTGAACTGTGATTGGGAATGTAAAATAGTAAGGCTGCTACAAAAACAGAACAGGGGTTCCTTGAGAAACTACTAGTAGAATTAACCACATGATCCACCAATCTCACGTCTCACCACATACTCAAAAGAACTAAAAGCAAGATCTTACAGTTTTGTACACCTGTGTTTATAGCAGCATAATTCACAATAGCCAAGAGGTAGAAACAACCCAAGTGTTCACTGATAAAGAAAATATGGTATACACATACAATGTAGTATTAATCAACCTTGAGAAGGAAATCCTGACATGTGCTATAATATGAATGAATTTTAAGAACATTATATTAAATGAAAAAAGCTAGTCACAAAAAGACAAAAACTCTGATAATTTCAAATATAGAATGTGTCTAAAGTAATCACATTCATAGAAACAGGACTCAGAATGGTGACAGCCAGAGGATGAGGGAGGGGAAATGGAGAGTTTAACGGATATAGAGTTCCAATTTTGCAAGACGAAAACATTCTGGAGACCTGTTATACTGTGATGTGAATATACATAGCACCATTGTATGCTTAAAAATGGTTAGGATGTTAAATTCCATGTTAACACTGTATTTTTATGATTAAAAATAAAAATCATAAAAAATTTAACATTAAAAACAAAAAATTTTTTCCTTAGTGAGCTACAAAACTAAAAACGAAAAAACTCTTTTGTAGCTATATGTGGCCAAAGTCCACATCTTATTTTTATATCTGCAACCACTAGTAGGGGGAATAGTACTAGGTACTTACTGTGCAATGATGACAGCAGTTGATAGCAAAAGGTTCTTAAGTCTTCAAAAACATGAAAAACATAGCAATTTGTAATCAATCATTTATAACTGGGGCTGGTATCATAGCAGTTACTAGTCTCTTCAGTGCCAGATTCTTGGGTATCAGTGGTTCTATTCCTTACTAATTATGTATGTTTATGTATAAAAAAGAGGTAAGTATGTTACCTACCTGAAAAGGTTTATGAAAAATAAATGAGTTAATGTATGTAGAGCATATCAAATAGTGCCTTTTATAAATGTTAGCTATTATTTCTTGGTAATTCAAATGGCAGTATAATGGTATTACTTATCCCATAAATGTTTTCATCCTTATGTAGCCTTATCAATTCAGAAAAAAAGGAGCATTTGATTCTAGGCAAACTGATTTTGGGGGGGAGGAGTAAAAAATAAAACCGCATGTCATGTTGTAACCCAACATGCATGATAGATAAAGACAATATATAATCCACTACATGACCTTAGCATTGGGGAAAATTTCTTTGGAAATGGGTTAAAAATGGCCCAACATTCCACTGAATGGTAAAGTAGTCAAGAGGTGCTTTGGGTTGAAGAGGAAAATGATGATCTAAAAAGGATGATCATGGGAATGATTCAGAGGTCAATTTATACATTTGATACTTGGTAGACTCTGAGAAGCATTTGGTAAACAATGCAGAGAACATGTAGGAAGTTAAGAGCATTTACAAAAGTCTAAATTCAGTCAAGGCTAACTGATCTTATTTCTCTTACTTTCTCTCCTCTCCATTTCCTGAGAACTTACAGTCCACAAGCAGAATTGCCCATATGAACGCTTATCTACATGCTAGTTTCTAAAATTAATATAATTTTGTAAGTTGTAATATCTTTCAACTTTATTCTACAACAATCACATACTATTGTGAAACATTTAAGTACATGTTCCTTAAATACTAGGCTAAGAAAATTAACTTGTTTCTTTAATGCAAGACTTCTCAGATCTTTTCAATATACTGATATGAATTGAGAAATGCCAAAGAAGAATTCCATATCACACGTCCTCAATTGAACTTGGTGAGGGTATTGAATATATCTCAAAAAACACTGTCTGACAGAATGATGCTCAAGTTATTCACAGTTTAAAATAAATGAACTTAGGTACAAAAATTTAATATATGATATACTATGGTTTGGACACTAGTTGTACAGGTTCTAGAAGCTCCCTACCCATGGAGAAGGAGGGAGGAAGGAAAGGGGAAGGAGAAGAAAGGTGACAAGGGGGAGGAAGACAAGGACAACTTACCACGTCTCAAATCTACGTGGAAGTTAACTTTGTATTAAGGCATATCCAAAGAATATATGTCCTGTCATTCTACAGCACCAATTTAAACTGATGAGGTGGCAGACATTTTAATATTAAATAAATACTATATTTTAGGGTAGGATATAAAATTCGAATGAGCCTTCTACAAAAAGTTTAAAAGAATTTCTAGCTTTGAGACTACCTCTAAAGCTTCTCAAAAATTTCTATCTAAATATTTTTAAGAGCAAAAGAGAATGAAAGGACTTATCCAGGGAACTGCACTGAAGACTCAGTATACAGATTAAAGTGACCTCTGATGTCTTAGTACGAAAATAGGATTTTATGATTGCAAGCATTCATGCAAACAGAAGGCCTATAAATTCAGAAATTGATTTATACTTATTTTTAGAATAAAAAGTTCTTTTGCATAATGTGTTTCAACCTCTACTTCCTCCATTCAGGAAAATAATTCTTTGCCACTTTATGATATTCTTATTTTGTCTAACTTATTCTTTCCTTTTTCAGCATCTTCAATCCTTCCATATTGCCTGCTTTTTCTGTTGCCTTCAAATTTGTACAGGTCTTAGCTAGGTGTGGTGGTGCATGGTAACTATAATCCCAGCACTCAGGAAATGTGAGGCAGAAGGATCTTTAAGGTCAATCTGTGCAACACAGTGAGGTCCAGGCCAGCCTGGGATATGATGAGACTCTGTTTCAAAAGCAAACACATACATTTATACAGGTCTTTCCTGTCTTCACGTACATATATTAACTTAAAAAGTATACTGATTCTGGCTTTTGCCCCACCATGCAGAGAACTAGAAAGAATGTTACTTCTACCCGTATCATGGTAAAGACAACCACCAAAATCAGAGATGACAATGCCTCAGGAAGTGAAGAGGCAGAAACACATGGGTACCTGTGATAGAGGCAACTGGACAGTAGCAAAAAGAATTTTTTCCACTTCATGTAAAATATGTGAAAAATTGGTAAAGCGTAGAGTATAAGCTGGTAGGTCAGTGTTCAACTTCTGCAGATCAGTTTTTGGGGGTGTCCAGAGGCTCTTAAGGGCTTCTTTCTTTCTTTCTTTCTTTCTTTCTTTTTATGAACCCCAGCCACTCAGAGAAAAGGCTGCAAAGACTCTTAAGTATCCACTGTGGTATGGATGTGGGAGAGGAACAGCAGCAGAATAAGAGGGACGAGAAACTGAGGTGAGTTATATCCATTACAGAACGAGGTTTTTTTTTTTTGTTTTTGAGACAGGTTCTTGTCATGTAGTCTAGGGTGGCCTTGAACTCACAATCTTCCTGCCTCAGCCTCCCAAGTGCTGAGATTACAGGTATGTACCACCATGCCTGGCCTGAACAAAACTTACCCCATCAAAGGAAGGGCAATATCGCTGGTCTTAAGGCACTGGTGGGTACTCACTATAGTTGGGGGAAATATGTGAGCTTCTACTCTTTAGGGACAGGTAAGAGATGATCTACAACCCTCAGACCAAGAGAGAGATAGAGAATGTCTAATACTGAGCCTTAATGAGAACACCACATTCCCTTCCACCCTTGGAAAATATCTCCAAATAATAAGTAACAGAATACGGGGTAGAAGACATAAAAAATAGAACAGAAATAAGAGCTTGCAAAAAGACTCGATGTTAAGTACAGCACAAAAGGACAACAGGAAATTTAGAACCAAACAAATATTACTCTGTAAACAAATACTGCTCTGTAAACAAACCCAACTAGAAACAAGCTAGTTCTCCAGGCATTTGAAGCCTTTGGTAAAATAACAGTAGTAACATTTAAGAACTCACAGAACAGCCAAACTCCTTCCCTAGATTATGGCAAACTTCCTCCTTCCTCATAGGATGTATTATGTGCCTACTCCAGCCATAAAAACTATTTACTTCACCTCAATTTCTACTGTCATATGCACCACCTCTGGCTTTCAGATAAACACAAGGTACATGAGTAAACAAGAGAATTCACACTTCCCTCAAACAGAGCAATCATTAGAACTAGAGTCAGGCATGACACAGATGTTGGAAATACGTAACAAATTTAAGTTAGCTATTACTGATACGGTAAAGGCTCTAACAGAAAAGGTAGGTGACATGCATAATCAGATGAGTCATTTCATCAATGAGATGGAAACTAATAGAAAATTGAAGATATAGAATGCGTCTGACCTAATCATGAATAGAATGGACATAACTGATGAAAAAATTAGTAAACTTGAAGACAGGACAATCCCCAAACTGAAAAATAAAGAGAAAAAAAGGTAAGGAGAAAATAAGAACAGAACAACAAAGAACTGTGGGATAGTCTCAAACTTTTAATATATTTGTAATGTAACCCCTAAAGAGAGGGAGAACTGGACAAAGAAGTATTTCAAGAAAATATAACCAAGAAGTTTCCAAAATAATAACAGATACTAAGCCACAGACACAAGAACATGAAGTAGGACAAATGTGGTAGGAGTGAGGAAAGAGAAAAAGAAGAAAAGAAGGGGCATATTATATTGGAATTACTGACAATCAAAGGCAAACAAAACTTTGAAGCCCATCAGTAAAAAAAGGAGTAAAAAAGATTTCTTGTCAGAATCCATGCAGTCCATAAACCAACGAAGTGACACCTTTAGAGGGCTGTGAAAGAGAAACAATGATCAACCCAAATTTCTATATCCAGAAAAATATCTTTCAAATATGATGATAGGGATAAAGAACAAAGAATTTCTCAGTAACGCAAATCGATTTTCTAAGAAACATTAAAAAAAAAGTTTTAGAGGTAGAAATAATGCTAGATTAAACCATGCTATATAACAAAATGAAGAGCTGAAAAGTGACATATTAAAATTAAGATTTTCCACTTATTTTTAATTGCTCTAAAAGATAAATGATTGTTTAAAGCAGAGGTAGGCAAAGTTTTTCTATAAAGTACCAGATGGTGAATATTTTAAATTTTGCAGGCCTAAAATAGTCTGTTTTGGGTGTATGTGTGTGTGTGTGAAACAATATACAGAGGATGCCCAAAAACGTATACATATTTACAAAACTGTAGCAAAATTGTAACAATTAATATATACGAATAACAAAAGATGAAAACAAGTCATGTTTGACTTCTGCAATTACAATAGGTGCTCAGAGAGATTACCACAGCAGAAGCAGGATTTGTTTCTGTGTGAGGCCTCCTGGATCTTTCCTTGTGTACATCACACATAGTACCATGCATCTCAGACTTTTCATAAATGTGTGCAATCATGTGTGCAATGTGTTGGAGGTTCTGTTGTACACTCACACCTCTACTGTCATCATATTTCCATACCATTTTTGAATTTCAAGTAACACTTCAAAATGGTCATGGAGCAACTATGGTGCTTCTACTATTTCCAGTGACTGTCCTGCCTGTCAGATGGTGGTAGCATTCATTTGATTAATGCCATTTTTTTGAGTGAACGTCACACTCCACATTGCTACCATAATGCAACTCAACTTTGATAAGTTTAGATAACATCTCTTATGCTGTGTATACTTTTTTTTTGGCATATCAGTATAAAAGAAGGTTCTGAGCTAGATCTGATATATTGCACATAGTTTCCTAACTCCTACTCTGAACAAAGTAAAATATGACTATATGCTATGTACAAGAATCCTACTTCAAATATAAAGACATTGACAGTTTATAAGTTTTACTAATATCATACAAAGCAGATGTGATGGTTAATCTTGTCAACTTAATTGTATTTTGAGATGCCTAGATTAGAAATAGCACAAAAACACTAACAATACGGTTTCGCCTTTGTACATAGGGATGCTAGGAGTCAGACACCGACTCAACAGCACCTAACAACAACAACAACAGATTAGTAAGCACACCTCTGGGTATGTTTGTGAGGGTGTTTCCAGAGATTAGATCATGAGGGCTTTGACCTAATCAATGCCTTAATCCATTGACGGATTCAAAATCAGAATACACTAATGAGAGACAGTGGAACTGTGGAAGGTGGGGCATGGTTGGAGGAAATGGGGTCTGTCTCTGAAGGGTGTACCTTGGCCCTGGCACCTTCCTATTATTCTTATCTGCTTCCTGTCTGCCATGAGGTGAGAAACCTCTGCCATATGCTCCTGTTGCCATCAAAATCTGCTTTATCTCAGGCCCAAAGTAATGGATCCAGCCAATCTTGGACTGAAACCATGAACCAAAACAAATCTTCCATCCTTTAAATTGTTTCTCAGGTATTTGCCAGAGTGATGTTAAGTCTAACATAGCAGACTTCCAAAGAAAGAATATTGTCAGAGAAACAGATATTATATAATGACAAAGGGGTCAATTCTCTAAAACATAATAATTTTAAGTGTGCATGATCTTAAAAGAGCTTTAATGTACCTGAGGCGAAGGTGACAGGACTAAAAGAAATGAAGAAATGCATAAATATGTTTGAAAATGTCAACACTCTTCTTTCAGTCAAGATATAGTAAGTAGAAAATAAAAAAAGGATATGGATCACCTTATATTATCGATTAGCTAACCTCTGTTTGACATTTATGTGATACCTGCTAATTTAAGAGTAGAGAAACAATACAAAGTATGTTCTATAAAGGCCAAAATTATTTGGAAATTAAACACATATTTAACATTTGTAAATCACTTCAAAAAGGAAGTCTCAAAAGAAACAAAATATTTTCAACTGAATGAAAATAAAAATATGACAAATCGAGGTTTGTGGGATACAGCTAAGTCAATGGATAGAAATTTATAGTCTTAAACACTTGTGTTACCAGCGAAGAAAAGGTCTTACTCATTTATGCTGGGTTGCCAAGTGCACCTTGTTCCTTTGATAATAAAGTTTTACTAGAATATAACCATGCTCACAATACATATCCATGGCTACTTTCCTGTTACAATAGCAAAGATGAATTGTGACAGGGATCGTTTGATCCCCAGGTTTCAAATATTTATTACTATCTTGCCCTTTGGGCTGGGATTTAGCTCAGTTGGTAGAGCGCTGCACTGCAGTCTCTGAGGTCCCAAGTTCAATTCCCAGCACCGCAAAAATGGGAGACTGACCTGGCAATCCACTCCCAAGGCAATCCCGAAACAGCCAGCCATTGAAAACCCTATGAGGGTCACTATGAGTCAGATACCGACTCAATGGCACCTAACAACAACAACATCTTGCTCTTTAGAAACATTTGCCAACTCATAATCTAACTTCCACCTTAAGAAACTAGGAAAAGAGAAACAATTAAAATGAAAGCAAGCAGAAGGCAGAAAATGATAAAGATCAGAGTAGCAATCAATGAAATTATAAAAAGAAAAATGATGAAATGAAAAATTAGCTCCTTAAAATGAGACAGGATAGGTGGAGATAGGAGGTATACAGAGAAAACTCTCCAATTATCAATATTAGGAATGAAAGAGGCGACATCTCTACTCAGGGTATGTAAACACCACAAACAATTTGATGTCATTAATTTTTGTGTGTGTGTGTGCGTGTGTGTGTGGTACTGGGGGTTGAACCCAGGGCCTTGTGCTTGCATGCTCTGGAAGTGCTGGACCACTGAGCTGCAACCCCCAGCCCATTTTTTTACTTTTTGAGACAGGATCTCGTTAAATTATGCAGACTGCCTCTGTTCTCGAACTTGCGATCCTCTTGCCTCCTGCTTCTGCCTCCTGAGCCTCTGGGATTACAGGCGTGTGCCACCATGCTGGGCTCCCATGTCATGAATTTGAGAATTTAGAAGAAATAGATCGATTCCTTAAAAACACTAATTTATAAAACTCATTGAAGAAGAAATAGTCTGAGTTGCCCCATATTGATTAAAGAAAATTCATCGTTTAAAAAAGAGAGGGGGGGGGGAAACAGAAAAATACCCAAAACAACAATACTCCCTCAGAAAACTCCAAGGCTCGATGGTCTCATTGGCAAATCCTACCAAACATTTAAGGACTAAATAACACCAAGTCTATATAACCTCTAGGAAACAGAAAAAAGGGACAATTCCAACTCATTTTATGAACCCACATTATTTTATATCCAAATCTATGACAATAAACTAAAACTTCATATTGCTACTAAACATCGACATGAAATCCTCCACAAAATATTAGCAATTTGAATTCAGCAGTATGTAAAACTTATAATATACCATCATCAAGTGAGGGTTCATCCCAGTGATGCACGCATGACTCAACACTGGAGTATCAATGTAATTCACCATATTAACAGACTAAGAAAAACCAATGATCATCTCAATAGATTTAACAAAAGCATTTGTAATATTCAACTAAGTGCATTTACTAAGACGCTACAGCTACTATGTTATTTATAGTTCCCCCAAAGATGTCTATGTCCTTATCTCTGAGACCTGTGAATTTATCTAATGTAAGCTAAAGGGGAATTAAGGTTGCCAGTCAGCTGACTTTAAAATAGGAAAATTATCCTGGATTACTTGTGTGGGCCCAGTATAATCACAAGAATTCTTAAAAAGTGAGAGAGGGAGGCAGCAGATGTGACAACAGAAGGAATACAGTAAGAGATACAATACTGCTGACTGAAAATGGAGAATGGGAGCTATTAGGCAAAGAATGCTGGGTAGCATCTAGAAGCTGAAAAGACAAGTAACCGAACTCTCCCCTATAACCTCCATAAAGGAATGCAGCCCTGCTGATACCCTAATATTAGCCCAGTGAGAATAATAATCTTATGGAGGAAAATCTTCAATCTTATGGAGAAAAAATTTGTGTTGTTTAAGCCATTAAGTTTGCGGTAATTTATGATAAGCAGGAACAGAACAATGATGTCCTCTCCTTGCTCCTATTCAATAGCACACCAGAAATCTTAAACTCTGCAATAAGTAAAAAAATAAAAGGCCCACAGATTAGAAAGGAAAAATGAAACTTAATGTGTAGATAACAAGATTGTGTATGTAAAAAATCCTAAGGAATCTACAAAAACCCCCAACAAAACCCCCTACAAATCCCAATAAAACCTCCTAGAATGAATTAAATTAATTTATAGTACTCATAGAATAGAAAAGGTTAATATGGGCTGGATGCTGTGGTGATGCATGTTAATTCCAGCAACTCATCTGTAATCCCAGTGACTTGGGTGGCTGGGGCACGAGGACTACAGGTTCCAGGTCAGAGGCAGCCTGTGTAATTTAGCAAGATCCTGTCTCAAAGTAAAAAATAAAAAAGGGGTTGAGGGTACAGCTCAGTGGTGGACCACTTGACTAGGATGCACAAGGCCTTGGGTTCAACTCCCCTCGTACAGGGAAGGAGGAAGAGTTAATAAGTACATAGTATTCAGGCATATAATTTCTAAAATCCTAGGAAACTCCAAAGTGGTCTTTTTGTATGCTAATGAGTTGGCTGCTAAGTGGCAATCCCTAGGTAGCTTCAGAATGAGGGCTGGCCACCAGAAAGAGCAAGGCAGGACTAGAGGGTTCAGACTTGCAGCCCTTCTTGCCATCATGAGGGGAGGAAAACGGGGCTGAGGCCGAGTTGATCATAAATGGCCAATGTTTTCATCACTTGTGTCTAAGTAACTAAGCTTCCACGAAAACTCAAAAAGTCTGCTTTGGGGCAACTTCTCGACGGATGAACCCAGAGAAACTTCCTGGAGGGTGAACAAGAACACATCCATGTGCCAAGTGGACGGAACACTCCAACTTTGCAGGGACTCAGAAGCCTTCCAGACTTTGCCCTATGTATCTCTTCATCTGACTATTTATTTGTATCCTTTATAAATCAATAGTAAATATAAGTTTCCCTTCATTCTGTTAGCTGCTCTAGCAAATAAACTGAAATCACAGAGGGGGCTATAAGAACTTTGATTAATAGTAGGTCAGTCAAAAGCACAGGCAAAATAACTTGGAACCTGTGATCCTGTGAAATCAGATAGTATTTGTAATAATTGTTTCTGAACAAGACATTCAGCTGATGTCTCCTGCTTAGCTGATGTCTCCTGCGTAACTGATTGCTTTCTTAGTGTGGGGGAAAAATTCACACATATTTAGTTATAGAAGACTTGGTTTTTTTGGTAGTACAGAGTATTGTTGTTGTTAGGTGCTGTCAAGTCGATGCCCAACTCATAGTGACCCTATGTACAACAGGTGAAACACTATTGTCATTGCTTCTCTGCTATTCATAGAGTTTTCAATGGCAGAGTGATTTCTGGGAGTAGGTTGCCGAATCTTTTTCCCAAGTGTACAGTACCTGGTGTTCCCAGGCAGTCTCCCATTCAAGTACTAACCAGGCCCGACCCTGCTTAGCTTCCGAGATAGGATGCCACAGCGCTATGGCTGCAGGCAATATAGAGTATAGGAGAAACTAATTTTGTTTTTTTCCCTATGTCCTCAGAGAAGCCAATTTTATTTCTATATACTAGCAATGAACTATCCAGCATAGCATTTCAAATAGTACCCACCCTAAAACAGAAACAAAAGACAGAGGTGCTTAGGTATAAATTGAATAAAATATGTATGAAATATCTGTATGCTGAAAAAACAAATGAAGAGTATACTGTATTCATGGAGTATTGTTAACACACCAACACAGTATTGTTAACATACCAAGTCTCAATTTCAGGTAAAGACGCAGCACAATCCTAATCAAAATTCCAGCATGGTTTCTGTGGACATTAACAACCTGATTGTAAAATTTATATGAAAATGCAAAGCATTCCTGTACAAGAGGAACGAAGTAGAGGACTCATACTATTAAATTCAAGACTTACTATGGATGCTATAAAAATCAAGATAGTGTGACATTAGTGAAAGGATAAACATACAGATGAAGAATTTAGCCTAGGAACAGATCCACATAAATATGGTCAATTAATTTTTAACAAAAGAGCAAACAGAATTCAATGAAGGACAGTAATTGTAATAAATATATTGGAACAAATGGGTGCTCCCATATAAACAATGAATCTTGACATGTCCTTCATACTTGTAAGTTAAAAGGGGTCACAGACCTAAACATAAAAAATAGCTATAACACTCTGAGAGAAAAACATAGGTGAAAAAATCTGTGTGATCATGGATTAGGCAAAGAATTCTTAGATACAATACCACAAGCATGACCTATAAAAGAACAAAACTAATGAGCTGGACCTCATAAAAATGAAAACATTTTTGCTCCCCAAAAGGTATAGTTTTAAGAAAATGAAAGATAAGCCACCAACAGGAGAGAAGTATTTACTACTCATATATGCAACAAAGGACCTGTATTCAGAATAAAGATTTCTCAAAGCAAAAGCAAAAGCAAGAACAAAACAAAATAAAAAAAAATCCAATAAAAACATGGGCAAAAGATCTAAACAGACATCTTACCAAAGAAAATAAACAGATAGCAAATAAACATAAAAAATGCTCAACACTATTAGTCACTAGGGAAATGCAGACTAAAACCAAATAAGATACCCTTTATACACCTTACCAGACAAGAAAATACAAAAGGGTACAGTCATTTTGAAAAACGACTGGGCAGTTTATAATAAAAGTTAGCTGTATACTTATATTCTACCCTGCCAGTCCCCTCCCTATATATTTATCCAAGAAAACTGAAAATTCAGATGAAAACCTGTATGTAAAATGTAAATGTTTATAGTAACTTTATTCCTCCAAAAATGAAAATGAAGATGGACTTCAAAGTGACACCAAGATGAATTTCAAGGTGAATGGATAAACAAACCACAGTTCATCTGTACAATGAAATATTCAGTGATCATGTCAATTACTGGTTTATACACCAACATCAATGAATCTTAAATGCGTTTTACTAGGTGAAAGATGCAGTTCTAAAAAGCTACATGTTATATGATTCCATTTATATGAGATTCTGAGAAAGGCAAAACTGTAAGGATGGAAAATAGTTCAGTGGTTTCCACAGGCTGGGGGAAGGGGTGGGGGAAGGGGTGGGGGAAGGGGTAGAACCTGATTACAAAGGAGTATCAAAAGGCAGTATTCTAAGCACTTTAGTGGTAGATACATGACACCAAACATCTGTCAAAACCCATAAAACTACAGAGCATAAAGAATGAACTTAGCTTTTTGCAAATTTAAACAGGAAAAAATAAGGAATCCCAGAACTGAATGAGGATGGTGACAAACTGAACTGCATTACAAATACAATGATAAAATCTCACTAAGGGGGTGGGTAGAACAACAGGAATTCAGTGCATTTGGAAAACAGTGCTTTGATTACTACAAGGCTGAAAACAAAAAAGAAATATATATACAAACGCTGCACTGTAATTGGCACGTTTGTTTCTCATATGGGTACATTACAAACTCTGTCACTATTTTATATGTATAGAGTTAAATATGTAAGCCAAGTTTCTGTCAGAGAAAGAAGTTACAAATAAGGAAAGAGGAAAGTTAAATGAACCTTGTGGTTACAGATTAGTCAGATATGACTACCAATTAATATTTATTTTAGTGTAAATTTACAGGCAAGTAAACAAATCTAATTCTGTCTCTGTGAGGGATTAGAAGTGTGAAATCCCAGTAGCAAAGAGTGTACCTAGTGCCCAGCTCTTAATTTCTAAATACTCTCCAATAAAAGGCAATTAGGGCTCCCTAGAGAAATGGCTGATTCTAAGGAGGGAAAAGGGGCTGTGATTTAGCTCAGTTGGTAGAACGCTGCTCTGCAGTCTCTGAGGTCCCGAGTTCGATTCCCAGCACCGCAAAAAATGGGAGAAGGGCATGGCAATCCACTCCCAAGGCAATCCTGAAACAATCAGCCACTGAAAACTCTAAAAGGGTGGCTATGAGTCGGACACGACTCGATGGTACCTAACAACAACAACAAGGAGGGAAAACACAAAATGAGTGGCTGAGTCTAGGTAGTACGGTAATGTTAGAAAGTAAGGATGTGCTTAGAGAGGGGGTGGAGGAACCATGTCAAAAGAACATAAAAGGCAACTTTTAAGAGCTTGCAATGGCCAAAGCTTGAACAATATAAGTAACATAATAAATAAGGACAGTACTGGATTTTAACCCCTTCCAAATAACTGAGTCCATATCGATATAAATAAATAGAAAGGGACAAACCTTCCTTATAAAAGAATTCCAGTTAATAAATATAAAGAGGCAAGAGAAACAGAAAATAACCATTAGAATATCATAGTATTGATTACTATGCCAAGATTCACCAGTACCTATTAAAAAATTCAAAATCTGAAAAGCACTGAAACTGGAATTGTTCTGAAATCCATTGATATGACATTCAAAAAGTTCTGGATTTGCAGATGAGGAATGCTCAATGGTAAAGCCTGTGAGAACATCCAAAACTCTGAAATTTGAAATACTTCTAGTCCCTAGGGATACTCAACTTGTACTAAAATTAGTGGACAAAACTTGAAGATACTTGCACAGGTGCCAAGTAAATCTTCTAAAATATATCAATTAGTGTCCTAGATGCAACATGTGACCACAAATTCTTTGATACTCTCACTTCCAGGAGGTAGAGTTCAATTTTCCTTCCCTTGAATTTGGTCTGGACTTAGTGCAATTGCTTTTAAGGAATGCAATATACAAAGAGAAAACTGCTAATTCTATAATAGAGACACATGGACAGCTATTTAACCAAGTTATCAAAGTTAATATTACCAGTGATATGTCATGCTAGTATGTGCTACCTGCCATGATGTAATAGGAGGGGCACAGCACACTACTGTAGGATTTCCCCCAAACTTTTATTACCTCAACCTAACCATAAGAAAATATCAGACAAACCCAAATTTAAGAATATTGTAAAAGCAGCCAGATCCCTACTCTTCAAAAGTGACAAGGCTATGAAAGAGAAGGAAAGAGAACTTTTAGATTGGATGAGGTTTGACAACTAAATGTATTTGGATTAGATTCTGGAACAGAAGAGGTATGTAAGTACAAAAATTATAGAAATCTAAAGAAATGTATAACTCAGTTAATAGAATTACACCAATGTATTTCTTAGTTTTGCTAAATGTATTCTGGTTATATAATGTGCTAAAATTTGAGGAAGTTGAATAAAGGGTAGCTGGAACTCTACTATAACTTGTAAATCTAAAATTATTTAAAAGTAAAAGGTTAAAAATTATATTTTAAAATGTATATGTTTCTTTGTACTGGGGAAAATATACTGCAGGATATTTAACATTTTGGATGGTGTAATTAGAGGTAATTTTTACTTATTTGTTCTAATTTACTTGTAATGAGTGAGCATGTTTTACTTGTACAATAATTTTTAAAAATATATTAATAACACACATACTCTTTGGTAACTTGCTTTTTTCCACTAAGAACATCTCCTATCAATAAAAATACAATTATTTTCATTCTTAATGGAGAGCTGTATACAGTTGAGATACCTTAATCTATATCAATTACACTTTAATTCTTTAGAATTTTAGTATTTTTTACCCCGTTTGTCTTCTGACTATTTATATCTTCAATTCTATCTGACATTATTTGTTAAAATGTTTCTAATTTATTATTCGCTTTGCTACTTTACCTTTTTCTTTGCTCAACAGAGGTTTTTTTATTTTTGTACGGCCAAATCTACTTGACCTTTTCCTTTATCACTTTTGTCTAGGCATGGTGGCTCACACCTGTAATCCCAGCAACTCAGGAGGTAGAGGCAGGAGGATGGCAGGTTTGAGGTTAGAGGCAGCCTACAGAACTTAGGGAGACCCTGTCTCAATTTAAGAAATTAAAAAAAGGGAGTGGAGGAGCAGCTCAGTTCCAGAAAGCCTGCAAAGTATGCATGAAGCCCTGGGTTTGGCACTCTCCCTTCTGCACTCTAAAGTTAAAGATAAGAGTTGTAAATTGTATTACTTTCATAATTTTTCCCTCCTTCCTCCCTGTTAGAAGACTTCGCACCCTCATTCAACTGACTTTGAGCTTGTCCTTGTCTGTGCTATGGCTGGTGAAACACAAATGGACATGATATTCACCACAATCAAAGCAGATGCTTTAAAAAGCATTGCCCTTTTCCTGTTGCCACAAGAATGGCATGTCTCAGAGGTACTGCTGCTCCTTCAGCTGGGATCCATGAACCAGATGGCATGCGAGGATGGGATGTGAAGGCGAGCCACAGGCAACTGACTTGCAGCTGCTGAACTATAAATTATAAGTGAGGAAGAAATTTTGTTGTTCTAAGACACAGAGATTTTGTGACTATTACTGCAGCAGCACAAACTAATATATCAACCACCTATATATTCTGTCAGAATGGCTATTGCTATCTTCATTTTGGAATAAATGACAATTTACAAAGTATAGAATTTTGGGGCCCCAACTAAGTTTAAGATAGGTTGTGTTTCATGTTAGTATCCAGTGACTATATCCAGGAGAAGGGTGCCACAATCACAGGGGAAACTTAATATGGGGATTCTAGAGGCACGGCCCAAAGCAACCACTGTGAATTTTTGAATCTCTTATTTGACCTTAAAAATGTTTGTCTTGAATCTTTGACCAAAACAAACATGAATTCCACATTTACTTCCTGGTGCTGCTTAGCTCAACACACTGCCATGTGCTCTGGTTAGAGGCCCAGCAGTAAAGTAGCATGTTCACAGGCTTTGGGCACCAGATATAGGTTCAAATCTGTTCTACCAATTTCTAAAAAAATGGGACCTGTGGTAACATATTTACCTTCTCTCTGATATTTACCTTTTCTTCCTCTGTAAAGTGAGAATAAGATTTTATTCATGGTAGGTAGAATTTATAATATATATAGGTAAAGAATCTAAGTATAGTGCCCATTACATACTGGGACTTAATAAATAGTCTGTCAGAGAAAAGGTCAAACTCGAATATACACAAGTAGGAACATCAGCATATAGATGGTTCTTGAAATACATGTCTATAGTTGAAAGTTCCAATGGAAAAACTGGAAAGTAATCAGAAAACCAGGTGAGTAAACTAGGAAAAAGTTTAGGGTGATGAGTAGTCAAAAGTTATTGGATACTTCACAGAGGTGAAATTAAATGAAAAGAGACTATTAGACTTGCCAGGTTGGGGGAGGCTATCCTGTTCCTTTGTATAGACACATGGGTGGTACAGTGATCACAGAAGCCAGATTCCAGTGAAGCTGAAAAAGTGGAAGTAGGGATAATCTAATAATGAAGGGGAAAGTGGAACTATAGTAGAATCTATGGTAAGTCTCCTTAAGGATAGTGTAACCAAATCCAAGCAAAAATATTTTATTAGAGTCCATTTTTTACCCAGGACCTTGCACTGGCTAGGCAAGCACTCTTATCACTGAGATAAATCCCCAGCCCATAGAATCCATGATTAAGTCAGGTAGCTTCCCTGTAGATCTCATATAAGCCAAGACTGTTAGATACTGTAGCCCTATCCCTACCGTGGTATGTGTTGGGCAGGTAGGGTGAGGGTGGTGGAGAGTATTATGATTTGGATCTGGAAAGTATCTCAAAGGCTCATGTTATGAAGGTCTCGAACCCACAATCCTCCTGCCTTCACCTCCCAAGTCGCCTGGATTATAGGCATGTGCCACTGAGACCAGCCCCTTATTTCTAATTTTAAAAAGGGCCAAGCATTTTTTTTTACAAATACTTTAAAACTAGAAGGATTTATATGCATGATTTACATTTTAAAATATATTTAAATATGACTGTAGCTTTTAAGTTTCTGTTTAGTATTATAGCTTAAACATTTAAAGAAAATTATTTGGAACACAAAAAAAGTCACTGGACTTCTTTCCAACATTTTCCCTAATATCTCAGATTAGTTCTGCCATTTCTCACGGCTTAGATGTAATTTATTAACATGACAGCTAAGAATATTTTAGGAACAAAGCAGCTGATCTGATGAAACATGAAATTGCTCAAAAAAAGAAACATTCCAACAAAGCACTACAGTGACAAAGTGTTTTGAATGATATAATCTTACCTGATCCTTAGAACAACACTTTGGGTGGGGATTAAGATCTTATTTTACAAAGAACAAAACTAAGTTTTAGAAGGTTAATATATTCTCCCAAAGTCACAGCAAAGTGATGGTGCCAGGACTTGAAGCTATCAAGTTCAGTCTCTGTTTCTTTAATTTTATCATACTATTTAAAGAATTTGGGGGTGAAAAGTAGATTTTCACCAATTTCAAAGTTTCTGTATCTCCCCCAATTCCCAGTACTGGAAAGTCAGGCATGCTAGGCAAGTTCTTGACCACTAAGCTGCATACCCAGACCCTTTCAAAATTTTTGAGACAGAGTCTCACTAAGTTATGCAGGCTATCTCTGGCCTTGAACTCAAGTTCCTCCTGCCTTAGCCTTTCAGATCTCAGGGATTACCAGCATGTGTCATAGTGCCCCGAATTCACACTTTTTATATCTTTATATACCTTTACTGTCATTTCCTTCTGTTTTGTCTTTATGATTTACATATTAAAAATTTAAGCTAATTATTTATTAACATAGTTTTATTCTGCTTTTATATGGCAAAACTATTTATAGCAAATAAATTAACCTTCCAAGAATGGTTTTACCTACATTTCATAGATTCTGTAATGTACCATTTTCATTGCTGAAAACCAACTATAAACTAAAAATTTTGTAACATGGTATTCTTAGAAGTAATCCAATTTCAAAGAATCTTTATGTGCAAAATCATAATTGAATAAAGAAAATATTCATTAAAACATGGAATGGCTCTCATACATTTATTTTATTACAAATAAATATAAATAAAAATTAACACAATATTAATACCTGAGACATTCTTGATCTTCTTGAACAATACTATTCATGTAAAAATTTTTTACAAATAATCCACCTAGTTGGTTGGAAAAGTAGAAACATAATGAAACTGTATACCAAGAACCTCTAGTGGGGAAACTGCATTAAAGCAAACAACTTATGAAGCAAAGATAGGGAATGGACTCCAACACACAGACACAGGCAAGTACTTCTTCAACAAGACTCCAGTGCCCAGGAACTTGCACCAAGAATAGACAAATGGGATTATATAAAACTAAAAACCTTCTGTACTGCAAAGAAAACAATTAATAGAATCAAGGGAGACCCCACAGAACAAGAAAAAATCTTTGCATCCCACACAACTGAAAGAGGACTAATTTCTAGAATATACAAAGAACTTAAGAAATCAAACGCCAAAATAACAAATAACCCAATGCAACTCAACAGATAGTTCTGAAAAGAAGAAATACAAAGGACCAATAAACACATGTAAAAATGCTCAATATCCCTATCCATTGTTGTTGTTAGGTGCCATTCAGTTGGGTCTGACTCATAGTGACCCACATAGGGTTTTCAATGGCTAAATGTTTTCAAGATTGCTTTGGGAGGGGATTGTTTGGGAGTGGATAGCTACATCCTTCTCCCATTTTTTGTAGTTCTGGGGATTGAACCTAGGGCCTTTAGAGAGTACAGAACAGCAGCACTCTATCAACTGACAGTTCTCAAAAGAAGAAATAGAATGGCCAATAAACATATGAAAAAATGCTCAATATCCCTATCCATTAGGGAAATGCAAATCAAAACAATGCTGAGATTCCATCTCACTCCAGTAGGAATTGCTACGATTAACAAAACAACAAATGCTGGCGAGAATGCAGAGAGAAAGGGAACATTTTTACACTGTTAGTGGATTGTAAATTATTTCAGCCACTTTGGAAACCATTATAGAAATATTGTAGAACTATCGTATGATCTAGCTATATCACTCCTGGGAAAATACTCAAGGAAAGTTAAGTCATCATACCACAGGGACATCTCCACTTCCATAATTAATGCAGCCCTCTTCACAACTATAAGTGTATGGAATCAACCAAATTGTCCATCAACAGAGGATTGGTTTAAAAAACTGTGGTATATACACACAATGGAATATTACCCAGCAATAAAGAAGAATGAAATTATGTCATTTATAGCAAAATGGATGGAACTGTAGAACACTGTTTTAAGTGAAATAACTCCTACTCAGAAAGAGAAATACCAAATATTTGCACTCATATGTGGGAGCTGAATCTAACTTGAAGGAAAAAATTACATATATAGATATATAAAAATGAACAATCATACTTATCTAAGAACAGAAAATACAAGTGGACTTGATGGGGGGAGGGGATTAGTGGGTAGGAGTGAAGGTTAGGGAAGGGGAGAAGGGGGGAACAATATAGATGGTTTAAGAGGGGGAGGAAAAACACAAAATACAGAATGCAATCATGATATATAAAAAAAAAAGGAAAAAAGAGAGAACGAAAAAAAAACAATGAGGGTTTAACCCATGGTTGCATACAACTGTTATTACATATTAATTAAAATTCCTACTACTTTTGAATCTTTTGTTCATCCTGTTCTGTAAAGTATGTAAGGTGATAGATGTGTAAGTAAAACTGATTTAATAGCAGCATAATGGATATATCAAATGACATACTACTCTGTACTCCACTAACATAAATTTTAAAAAAGAGAGAGAAAAATAATCTATCTAATTGGTTGGAAAAGTACATACACAGTAAAGCTGTATACTAAGAATCTCCTGTTGAAAAACTGCATGGAAGGAAACAACTTATGATTTAAAGACTCATCCACAATCTCATTAGCCATTTTATAAGTATAGTCTATTAAATAAAGAAATTTTAGCAAGATCTATCAATTCCACCGTTCAATGCAAAGATCCTATTACCAGTAGATGTAGACACATTTTGCAGAATGTGTGTATGTACCTGACCCACAATACTCTAAGTAATGAAATATATGTACCTGTTCTTCATTAGACGAACCTCCCTCTTTCGTGCTGCTTCTTCCGCAGGCTGTGTAGGAAGTGCTGGGGAGGATGCCATAACAACTCCAGGGGCAATGGTGCTAGTGGGTGCTGTGCGAATCTGGTATGTTTGTACATCTCCAGAGGCAGCTATAAAGAACAATGAACAAGATGTAAGACACAGAAACACTGTAACTGATTCAACTGTGTGTGTAAATCATCAATCTAAACATATTTTTTGGATTAGAAGGGAACAATAAGGAACAGATGATTCTGGCGAAAATGTTGAAAAAAATTAGCACTCTTTGGGTCATTACTGAGAAATAAATCCCAATTTACTGTATTTATTAGTATATACACTTGGGTGAAAGATGTCTTAACCTGTATCTGCTGGGTCTTATATTTATCTTTCATTGGAATGCAAGTCTATTCTGTGGTTAACATGCTTACCAACCTTAAGTCTAAAAGGGAAGTAGGGCACAGCTTGGATGATCTTCCTAGATAGAGTATAGTCCTCAATGTCTTCCTTTGATATTGGTAAATTCATATTAAAAAACTTTCAAGTAGACTCTTGCCACGACATAAAAACGACCATGATTTTTCATAAAATAGCAAAATGGAAAAGAAAATAAAGCATTATGGTCAACTATTGTAAATTTCTAATTCAAACAAAAGTGAAAGTATTAAAAAAGTACTACTTGATGCCAATTATATGTAAACATTGTTTTAATGTAAATTTTAATGAGTAAGTTAACTCACTTTATATTTTTCTAACTAAAACAATCCATCATTTATGAAAAGAAATACATTCACTATTTGTTAAACTCCTTCAAAAATACCTTAATAATACGCTGTCCTACGAATAAGGAACCTAATATTGCTTGAGAGAATTTGAAGGTCTTTATAAGTTAGCCACATTAGATATCAAGATCAATTAAATTGTGTAGTTTGAGTGGAAAAGATTTATATACTAAACATGTTACCATCTTCAAACTGACGTTCAGAATTCAAATTCACTGACATCCTGCTTTACAATTTTTGAGTACCTGCATGTAAAGTGAAAAGGTGTTTTACTCCCATTAATAAACATAATATTATTTTTTTCAAATATCACTTGTTTAATAATAGAATATATTCTGTGAACATACTGGGACCATTTAAATAAATTATGCCTGCCTAGTTGGTGTTTTAGGATTAAAGTAATTATCCATGGTGAAGGGATATAACTGTCATTATCTAATATAGGCCAAATGCATTATTATTAATGAAAATATTTTTAAAAACAAATGTTATTTCTTCAAACTACAACTTTTACTGTAACATAAATTATATTCTTAAAATATTCAAATGAATAAAAATGGTTAACTACAATCCAGAGATTTCTGAAATAAATGAAACAAAAAAATTAACCAAAGAAGGTATTTCTATAATTTATCATGGATTTAACTACTTTATTTCCAAAGACCAGAAGATTTGCACACTGGTGTATGATCTTTTGGAGTATAATGCTTTTATTGTCCTTTTCTTTCTTTTTTTTTCCTGGCAAGGGAGTTGGGGGGGCAGGCCTGAACCAGGGTCTCACACATGCTTGGCAAGTGCTCTGCCACTGAGCTGCACCTCAGCCCCCTTTTGATTTTTCAAATGGAGACAGGGTCTTGCTAAATTACACAGGTGCCCTCGGGCCTCGAATCTGTGATCCTCCTGCCTCTGTCTCCTGAGTTGTTGGCACTACAGGCATGCACCACCACACCTGGCCTATAATGTTTTCATTTGAAATAAGAGGTGATAATCTTAGAAAAAAGGAGCTAAGTTTGTTTTGAATTAAAAGCAAAGACACAGAACACTGAACCCCCAAAGATTCTTATCAATGACTTAGTAAAACTTTGATGTGACATATGGAAAAAAAAAAGGCCCACTCTTGTTCAAAACAATATAGGAGAATTATGCAGAAACAGATCTACAATCTTTAACTCCTAATTTCCTAGTCTTCCCTTCTAATCTACCCTGTTCTTCCTATCCCCAAATCATGAAAGAATTAAAGACAAATATTACAGATATTATAGTCTTGAAACTGAAAATAGTTGTTTTTATGCCATGACATTTTGGTCAACTGGAATAATGGAAGATTTCATGGAAAATATCTATTTAGTTATTAAATGTATCTAAATATTTATTATCTAAGTCTACACTGAAGAAAAAAAAACTTTTTTTTTTTGGCAGTACTTGGGGGTTGAACCCAGGGCCTTCCACATACTTTGCAAGTGCACTACCACTGGGATGCACCCCTTGCCCCTTTTTTTAGCTTATTTTATTTTGAGACAAGGTCTTGTTAAGTTATGCAGGCTGTCTCTGGCCTGAAACTCGCGATTTTCCTGCCTCAGCCTCTTGAGTCACTGGGATTAGAGAAGTGGACTGCTGCACCCGGCAATTAACTACATTTCAATAGCACTTTACAACACAATACTTACTTTTTTTGAGTTTATATAACTTTAATTTTTCAAAGAATTTACCACACATGTGAATTCTGAATTCCCTTACCTTGAACGACAACTTGGTTGCTGGGCACTAAGATCTGTTGTCCATCAGTGGTCTGTGCATACTGTAGAATAGTAGTACCCGGCTGAGTGGCAGCTGCATTGGTCATGGTTAATGTTTGCAGGCCCTGTACCCCATCGGTACCATTGTTAGCCAGTTGTATTGCTCCTCCCTGGGTAATGGCAACTAAAATCCAATGGATTTATTGTTACAAGTTTAGTTAATACCATATAAAACTTTTAAAACACACTTAATTCAATCTAGAATGATTTGCAAGGCATAATCTAGGAGAAATTACTAAAGCAAATAATATCACCAAGAAAGAAAGATTTGGTATATTCAATAACTTTCTGCTGACAAAAACCACATCCAATTTCTTTTTTTTTTTGGGGGGGGTGGTGGTACTGGGGGTTGAGCCCAGGGCCTCACGCTTACATGCTCTGCAAGTGCTGGACCACTGAGCTGC
This sequence comes from Pedetes capensis, assembly GCA_007922755.1. NCBI lineage: Eukaryota > Metazoa > Chordata > Mammalia > Rodentia > Pedetidae > Pedetes > Pedetes capensis. Next base: position 32,617 of record VMDO01006839.1, read on the forward strand.
ACCCTCAGCCCATTTTTTACTCTTCTGAGACAGGGTCTTGCTAAATTACACAGACTGCCTCTGGTCTCGAACTTGTGGTCCTCCTGCCTCTGCCTCCCCAGCCACTGGGATTACAGGCATGCACCACCGTGCCCGGCTACCATATCCAATTTTTTTCTTTTCTTTTTTTTTTTTTGTGTGTGTGGTACTGGGGGTTAAACCCAGGGCCTAGTGCTTGCATGCTCTGCAAGTGCTGGACTACTGAGCTGCACCCTCAGCCCATTTTTTTTACTTTTTGAGACAGGGTCTCACTAAGTTACACAGACTACCTCTTCTTGAACTTGTGATCCTCCTGCCTCCGCCTCCCGAGCCGCTGGGATTACAGGCGTGCGCCACCACGCCCAGCTCATATCCAATTTCTATAACACAAATGTACTCTATGACTTTGTTATAATTTATAATAATAATGCCTCTAATTTTTAAGACAGTAAGGGGGAAAATGTCAAAATTCCTTTTGAACTTAATTCTGAGGAGGTCCTACATTGTGATTCATATGTTTCTTTATTCTAGCATTAAACTACAGCATTAACTACATAATATATTATTTAATATTTGTTGCCCCAATAATAAATAAAATTCTTGAATGCAGGAAATGTGATATTTTTCTCTCCTTTCATGAACTCAGCACAGTGGTGGGCATGTAACAGGCACCCAATTTTTTTTAAAAAGTGCAATTAATAAAGCTGCTCATCAGTGCTTTCTGTTTTCTAATTCTCCTAGCAATTAATAAACTATCAAAAGTCCACTCAAATAGCCAGGTGGTGGTGGTGTGCACCTGTAATCCCAGCTATTCAGTAGCCTGAAGGAGAAGGATCACTGGAGCCCAGGAGGTAAGCCACCCTGGGTAACGTAGCAAGATCCAGTCTCAAAAACAAACAAACAAAAAACAAAAAAAACCCACTCAAATTAATGAAACTGAAATATCCTACAGAATTTAGTTATCTTAAGAATTCTCTCACAAAGTTTAAAATGAGAGATTGAAGATCATCATTTAGAAAAAAGATATTTTACTGTAACTAAGATATATCTTAGCATTCTTATATAGGATCTTTTGGTGATCACACTTGGCACTCCTCTACTAAATGGAAAGTAATCAACACTCCTATTAATAGATATTTAGGTTTTAAAAAAAAACCTAAATCACTTCTGTGCTATTATACGTGGAAAAAGTTAATAGAAAAGTAAGTTATTTTATTTGGAAGACATAAATGTTTAGATACTAGCATTGAGGAATGTGGTTTAACCCTCCCTACACAAATCTCTTTACTTAAGGGACAAGTTCTCCAGAAAGACTAAAAATCACAATACTACAAATAAAACTCCATAACGGATTTTAACAGGATTCAGAGAAAAGTAAAAAATGTAAGATCAACAAATCTGACTTAGGTAGGTTACCATCTTATTAGAAGGGAATTAGTTTGGGAACAACTGTCAGCAAGCTCTGGGGAACTATAGTATCCTGAGTCACCTGTAGATGGAAAATTGATTCTCTACTGCTCAATCAAGATATAAGAACAGTTAATGGTTATCATTTGGCTAGTTCAGCAAAATGACACGGAAATTAACACACTAGCATATATAATCCACCTACTTTAATCTCAGAAGCTTTTACTTTATGTTAGACAAGGGGGAAAATGGAATGTATAAGAATTAATCAAAGATTAATTTTGTAATCAGAATATTTGAAACCAGAAGGTTAACAGGATCAAACCATAATCTCTCATATAAAATTTTCTTTCTCCCCTCCACCCTTCCTTCCTTCTTTCCTTCCTTCCTTTTTGCAATACTAGGGCGCTGAACTCAGGGCCTCACACATACTTTGCAAGCACTCTACCACTAAGGTGCACCCCATAACCTCTATTTTATATTCTAAATTGAGACAAAGTCTCGCTAAGAGCACCTCTGGCCTCAAATATGCAATTCTCCTGCCTCCATCTCCCAAATTGATGGGATTAGAGGCAGGAATGAGCCACCACACTGGTTCATATAGAGTTAATAAGCAAATTCCACTGAATTTAACATATCACTTTCTTCCTGGCTACATAACAACAAACTCAAGGTGGGAGGAAGAAAGAAAGGAACTACATATAGAGAGATATAGACTACAGTTCTATCACTAAGCATTATTTGACTCTGTTACCTCTTATAAAACCAAATACATCTGGTTCCAGCCACTGAGTATAATAATTTTTGTAAACATTAAATAAGGTACTGTGTATGAAAGTACTTTAAAAACTGAAGTCTGACCCTATCAAACATGGTTTTTCTCTATAATATTTATTTATATACCTAATTATTCCAAAGGATGAGATAACTTCAATAAAACCAAGTTTATTAAAACAAAAAGAAGTAACAGATGTCTCTAGGTATATATAATTCTAGCAGAAAATCTAGACTAAGGAAATTCAGTTAAATATAAACTTGGTTGGGATTCTGAAACACGTATATTTACAACAACATATATATATGTAAAAACAGAATGAAACACAACAGAGGGATATACACCATTCATTCCTTACTACTGAGAAGGGTTTATTAATTTTTTTGTTTGTTTGTTTTCGTTTTTTGAGACAGAGTCTCACTGTGTAGCTCAGGCTGTCCTGGAACTTGCTATGTAGTCCAAGCTGGCCTCAAACTGGTGCCAATACTTATACCTCTGCCTCCTGAGTACTAGGATTATAGGCATGTGTCACCATCCCTGGCGTGAAAAGGAACTTTTATGTTTATTAATATTATAATCCTCTAGCACTTGAATTGTGACAATGATACATTCATTTTAAAAGTTAAGAGATCTATAAACAGTGCTATACATGTAAGTATTCATTGTACTCCTTCTTAGTGAAAATCAAGAACATAATGTTAAATCAGTTCCATCAAAGCCATTCATGTACACGCAGATAGGATAACAGGTAATGAGTAAAACCTCAAAAATCTCAAAAGTATTGATCTCTTAAAACTAGTAATTTCCAGTTGCTGGAGAAGGGTGTGCAAAATTAAACATCTAGGGGGATGGTGGTATTTCTCTAAACTTCATTTCCCTCTTTCAGGTTGTCTCTTTACTAAACAGCATGCTTTCTAATCCCAGTGAGAATCTCTGAAGCAGTGTATCTCTGTTACTGACAAGAATATATTATATTCCTTAGGAATGTTGAAGTAGGGGGGAAATAAAGATCATGTATCAATGTCATAGAAGACATTCTGAATAAAATTATGTGGATATGAAGCTATCTTAAACTAAAAATACACACACACACACACACGCATACACACACACACAATTATAGAGATGTACTTCTGTATATTAGCCAACAAAGAATTTAAATAAGAACAAAGGTAACTAAGCTCATTGAGCTTAGATAGTGAACAAGTAGCTCAGTCAAAAATGCTTCCTTTCTACATATTCTCAAAAGTTTCAGCTTTGGGAGAATCAAAAATTTTGTTCCTTGGCAATCTGTTTTTAATAAAATTGAAATGCAAATTATAGGTAGGCAAACCAACACTGGGCTGAAACTAAAAAATGAGTAGCTTGGGTGTCATCTATGAGGCACATTGAAAGGCAGAGGAAGAAGAAAGTATCATTCACACAAATGCATTTGATCAAACAAGCAGAATTTGAAAGTACTTTATAACAGTTTTAGGTAAAAGTGTCAGACAGAGACATCATGAAATGGAAATGTTAATAATTTTGCAAAGAAACCTTTTCTTTCTGTGCACCAAAAAGCAAAGTGTCCTGTTAATTTTAGCAGTACTCATGTTTACATTATCATAATTCACTGTATTAGTTTTTATAGGAAAAGGAGTAATAAACGAACATACTGGCTATCTATAGCCAAGCCACCCCTACCTGTTAAATATGAAGATTTTTAAATGTTATCTTTAGACAGCAAAATAAATCACTAAGAATAGATGAATTAATGGGACCATTCTGGCCTTAAACATAGTCAAAGAATAATATTTTTCATTATATGAAATAAACTCCTGTTCTCTCTTAACATCATGAGGACTAAAATCTAGTTTCATTTAGTAATTTAAAAAACTTCAGAGTGTACCTGCACAAAACAAAAGAACACATAAGGGGCCTAATGAAAACTCTGTAGGAAATATTTCCATTATAAATCTCTGTATACTGAACAGTAAAGAAGTATCATAATGGCAGCATGACTGAGAAAAGACTTGGCATTTATATGATTCCTTTAAAGTGGATAGTTTTCTTCTCATTTTTCAAAACAAAAATATCTATTACTCACTGTACTGTCCACTGCTAGTTTGGTAAATTGGAGTTGGCACCGTTACAGTGGTGATGGCAGGGGCTGAAGTCTCCTCTTCAGATTTCTCCTCTTCAATCCTTGGCACTCCTGGTGCATCAGAAGACAAGTCATTCAAAATTTTCCTAAAAAAACAGGGAACTATATTAATTACAGTAAAAGTAAAATTTACTGGTTAGGTACAAATAATAATGATTAGAAAATTGGCAGAAACCTGCCAGTGCTTAGGATAGAAGTTTAAAATACACAAATTACAAGAATAAACTCCAAAGGAATCAGCGATGTCAAATACAAGAAGTAGAAAGAACAAAACAGATAAAAGCCACATATATTTATATATACCCCTCTTCTGGTTTCTTGAGACAAGGTCTCATAATATAACTCAGGTTGGCCTCAAACTCACAATCTTCCTGCCTTAGCTTTCTAAGCACTAGGATTATAGGCCTGTGCCACTATACCTTGCTCTCTATATACGTATTTGGACACTGTGTATATAGAAAAGTGCAATAGGAAGATATATCTTATTATCAATTATGGCTGAAAAAGTTTAAAAGCTACTACTCTACACTAATCTAATCTAATCTGGAAACTACTTATCTTTTGTATGACAATCCGAACACATGAAGCAGGAGCTCATTTTTATTGTTCTCCTTCTAGTTTTTCAAATAATTGCTCCATACCATTTTGGCCACCCTCCTGGAAATAGTTTGCTTTCTTTTAGAAGTATATTACAGATGTGGTCTGGGCAGTGGGATTAATTCCCTCCCTTAACCTAGACATTTACTAATGTAGCCTTACAATGTATTATTTTTTTTGGCAACCATATCAAATTAATGATAATTAAAGAATGTAAGCATCTTTCAAATGAATTCTTAATCCAGAATCAGGTCTGAATTTGAATAACTGGTTTTATTTTATACTCAATTTTTGAAATTTTACAATCATCAAACCATTACATCCTATTTGTTTCAGCCTACTTCCCTTGGCTGCTATCATCTCTCAAAGTACTAACTTTTATATCCATTAGGATACTTATTAATCCTTAGGGTCCTGTCATTTGCAAATTTGATAAGCATGCCTCTATATATTTCAGCTAAACTGCTGATAAAAATATCAAGCCAAATGGAACCAAGTGGAACATCTTGCAAGGACTTCCTCTGGATATAAATTAATCACCATAAAGATAGGTTGTTGCAATAAAAGCTCTTCATGTATTATCAATTACTATCTAATTCTCCAACCTTGCAAACATGTTGTAAGAACTTTGTTAAGGACCTTGATGCAATCAAGATATAGAGAACAGGTTTCAGGAATTTATGAACTTAAAATAATGGTACCTCAGTGTGAAAGTTTGATTGTTAGAGAAGATACTGTTATCTTTCACAAGCCTCCCTCTACATATGCTTGGTCTCACAGAATCTTTCATTTGATTATTAAAGTGTTATTATTTAAATGACCTTTGTTAGGATTTAGGCTACAAGCCAATTAGACAAATAAGAGACATTTTTCAATATAAAACTCATACGTTATAAGGCCTATAGTTAAGATTTGCCTAGTTTACATAGGGGCCATGTGCCTTATTTCTTAATACTGTATATTCTCGAATTTAATTCCATCGTTTAAACAGTTTTAGAAGACTACAAAATCAGATGCAGATGAGAATCATGTGTGGACTGCATTTGCATGAGTGCTCTCAACCATGAATCTAATCTGCATCTGATTTTGTATCCCACTAAAACCATTGAAAGGGATTAGATTTGAGAATCTAAGGTACTTTGCTGGGTTTACTTCCAGATCAAAAAAATGTTACATACTAACATGATAGATAGTTCAAAGTTAAAATCTAACATTAGCTATATTTAAAACAAAACAAATTGTAAGTATAAATACATATAACATAATCACTCTTTAAAAAACAGAAATATATATAAATAGACATAATTTAGACTAAAAAGAAGGAAGATAATTAAAAGATTCTGAAATTTATTAAACTCTAAAATAAGTTCATCAAGATTTGTAGAACTGTCCTTTTTGGACATATTTAACATGGAGCTAATTTGTACATGTAATAGAAAGTTTGGGGTTACCTTGGTGACGAAGCATAGACTAGATAACATTTAGGGTGCCCCTAACACTAGAGGATGTTAGTGAAGTATCACCTGAAACAACTAATAATATATATAGCTATTTGGTAAATGCCATGGCATAAAAAATGATTTGCATATGTGTATCAAACTAAATAGCCTCAGAACTAACATAACTAGAAAATGCTATAACCTTCTCAACTGTATTCCAAACTTTTTATCAGAAAAGCAGCAGACAGTGCAGTCTACAAAAACAGAAACGAAAACAAAACAAAACAAAACCAAAAAAAAACTGTTTATGCAGGACTATTCAGAGTAAGAATGGTCTTAGTCTGTATGGTAAGCTTTAGCTTATTTGAGAAAAATAACTCTAGAGAAAGAGAAGTAATCTATAAGGTATTGGCTTGAGAAGTTACCTGGTCTTCTGATATTTACCTGCAACTGTCTAAGGCTAGCCACTGAAAACCCTATGAATAGCAAAGAAACTCTGTCAGATATAGAGCTGGAAAATGAGCCCCCCAGGTTGGAAGGCACTCAAAAGACTACTTGAGGAACAGCTGCCTCCTTAGAGTCTACCTTGATGACGGAAATGGAGTAAAAGCCCAAGGACCTCCATTTACTGATGTGGCATAACTCAAAATGAGGAAAAACTGTAAATATCCATTAATAATTGGAACATGGAATGTATGTAGTATGAATCTAGGAAAGTTAGAAATCATTAAAAGAGAAATGGAGTGCACAAACATTGACATTATAGGCATCAGTGAGCTAAAATGGACTGACATGGGCCATTCTGAGTCAGATAATCATATGGTCTACTATGCTGGGCATGACAAACTAAAGAGAAATGGGTTGCATTCATCATCAAAAAAGACATCTCAAGATCTATCCTGAAATACAATGCTGTCAGTGATAGAATAATATCCATACATCTACAAGGAAGGCCAGTTATTATGACTACTAGTCAAATTTATGTACCCACCACTAAGGCCACAAATGAAGAAAGGGAAGATTTCTACCAGGATCTGCAATCTGAAATAGATCCAACATACAATCAGGACATACTGACAATTACTGGTGAATGGAAAGCAAAGATTGGAAATGAAGAAAGTTCAGCAGTTGGAAAGTATGGCCTTGGTGAAAGAAATGATGCTGGAGATTGCATGACGGAATTTCGTCAGATCAATGACCTTTTCATTGCAAATACATTTTTTCACCAACATAAATGGTGACTATATACATGGACGTCACCAGATGGAACATACAGAACCAAATTGACTACATATGTGGAAGAGACAATGGAAAAGCTCTGTATCAAATGTCAGAACAAGACTAGGTGCTAATTGTGGATCAGACCATAAACTTCTCATATCCAAGTTCAAACTGAAGCTGAAAAAAATTAGAGCCAAGCGATGACCTTGAGTATATCCCACCTGAGTTCAGAGACCACCACAAGAGCAGTTTTAATGCATTAAACACAAATGATATGAGACCAGACGAGTTGTGGCATGACATAGAAGATATCATTCATGAAGAAAGGAAAAGGTTATTAAAAAGACAGGAAGAAAAAAGAAGAGGCCAATTATATGCCAAAAGAGACACTGGAACTTGCCCTTGAATGTCCAGCAATTAATGTAAAAAGAAGACACAATAAGGAACTAAACAGAAGATTTCAAAAGGCAGCTCAAGAAGATAAAAACAAATATTATAATGACATGTGCAAAGAACTGGAGGCAGAAAACCAAAAGGGAAGAACACACTGTATTTCTCAAGCTTAAGGAAGTGAAGAAAAAATTTAAGCCTCGAGTGGTAATATTAAAAGATTCTATAGGGAAAATATTAAACAATACAGGAAACATCAAAATAAGATGGAAGGAAAACACAGAGTCATTGTACAAAAAAGAATTGGTAGATGACCAACAACTTGAAGAAGTTGCATATGAAAAGGAACCAATGGTACTGAAGGACAACGTGGAAGCTGCCTTGAAAGAACTGGTGAAACACAAGGCTCCAGGAATTGATGGAATACCAATAGAGATGTTTCAACAAACAGATGCAGCACTAGCGGCGTTAACATATTTATGTCAACAGGTTTAGAAAACAGGTACCTGGCCAACTGACCGGAAGAGATCCATATCTGTACATATTCCCAAAAAAAGGGATCCAACTGACTGTGGAAACTGTCAGATAATATCATTAATATCACACACAAGAACATTCAAAAGTGACTGCAGCAGCATAGAGAGGGAATTGCTGGAAAATCAAGCGGGTTTCAAGAGGGCAGGGAACCAGAGATATCATTGCTGATGTCAGGTGGATATTAGCTGAAAGCAGAGAATATCAGAAATATGTCTATGTTTTCTTGACTATGCAAAGGCATCTGACTGTGTGGATCATAACAAATTATGGATAACACTTCGGAAGATGAGAATACCAGAGCACCTAATTGTACTCATGAGGAATCTGTACATGAACCAGGAGGCAGGTTTCTGAATAGAACAAGGAAACACTGCCAGTTTTAAAGTTGAGAAAAGTATATGTCAGGGCTGTATACTTTCACTGTATCTCTTCAATTTATACGCTGACCAAATAATCCGAGAAGCTGGATTTTATGAGGAAGAATGTGGCATCAGGATTGGAGGAAGACTCATTAACATACTGCATTATGCAGATGACACAACTCTGGTGAAGAGGATTTAAAACATTTACTGATGAAGATCAAAGACCACAACCTTCAGTATGGATTGCAACTGATCATCAACCAAACAAAAATCTTTACAACTGGGTCAGTATTTAACTTCACAATAAATGGAGAAAATATTGCTGGGCGTGGTGGCGCATGCCTGTAATCCCAGCGGCTTGGGAGGCGGAGGCAGGAGGATTGCAAATTCGAGACCAGAAGCAGTCTGTGTAACTTGGCGAGACCCTGTCTTGAAACGTAAAATAAAAACTGGGCTAGAGGCACAGCTCAGTGGTCTAGCACTTGCAAAGCACGCAGGCACGAGGCCCTGGGCTCAACCCCCGGTACCGCAAAAAAAAACCCAAAAAACCAAAAAACCAAAAAAACCAAAAACCAAAAAACAACATAAAACAAAAAACAAAAAAACAAATAAATGGAGAAAAGATTGAGGTTGTCCATGATTTTGATTTGCTTGGCTCTATAATCAACACCCATGGAAGCAGCAGTCAAGAAATCAAAAGACGCATTGCTTTGGGAAAAGCTGTGGCAAAAGATCTCTTTGTTGTTGTTTTAAGGTGCTGTTGAGTCTGTATCTGACTCACAGCGACCCTGCATACAACAGGGGAAACGCTATTGTCAGTGCTTCTCTGCTGTTCATAGGGTTTTCAATGGCGGATTTATTAGTGGGAGTGGGTTGCTGGGTCCGTCTCCTGAGCCTACAGCACCTGGTGTTCCCAGGTGGTCTCCCATCCAAGTACTAAGCAGACCCGACCCTGCTTAGCTTCCAAGATCTGACGGGATCAGATGCCACAGGGCTACAGCTGCAGGCAAAGATCTCATTAGAATATTGAAAGGTAAAGATGTCACGTTGAAGACAAAGGTGCGCCTGACTCATGCCATAGTATTTTCAGTCCCATCACATGGTTGTGAAAGCTGGACATCGAACAAGGGAGACAGGAGAAGAATTGATGCTTTTGAATTTTATGGTGCTGGAGACAACTATTGACAAATATTGAATATAACACGGACTGCCAAAAGAACCAACAGATCTGTCCTAGAAGAAGAACAACCAGAGTGCCCCTTGGAAGCAAGAATGGCTAGATTACGTCTTACATTTCAGACCTATAGTCAGGAGAGACCAATCACTGTAGAAAGACATCATGTTTGGGAGAGTGGCTGATCAGCAAAAAAAAGGAAAACCCTCCACCAGATGGATTAACACAGTGTCTGTAACAATTGTCTTAAACATAAATAAGATCGTGTGCCTGGCACAGAATCGGGGAGTGTATATAGGGTTGCTGTACATAGGGTTGCTATGAGTCAGACTTGACTCGATGGCACCTAACAACAACAACATGTAAGGCTTTCTACACATCTTTGTTTCTAACTGTTAAATTCCATACCTGTAAGAAGGCCTCCTTGAAAGAATTTCCCTTCGTTTTTGGGAATCGGTTACACTATCGACTGACTCCTGCGAATCTTCACTTTCTGCAATAGTTGAAATCTGAAAATAAAGAAGAACTTTACCTTGATGATCAAATTTAGGTCTCATAAAATTTTATGAAATTTTAAGAAAAAATTCATATACAAAAGAACTTATACGTAAATATTATACATACTTCAGTTTTTAACAGAGACAACCACACCAATCACTCGATTCTCATTTACTTACCCTATGGACTATTTAAGATAAAGTCAGAGAAACTAAAATATTTGTTCTGAAAACATTTGTTTCAGAACATCATGTAATCAATCCTGAATGGATCAGTATTGTCAGTTTTTTTCCTCAGTTGTTAGAACAAAAATGCCAATTAAAATAAGGTAGAAACACAAGGGAAAGTATGAAAAACTAAATAGTTTGTTCAAAGTCTATACAGTGACTATATTAAATATTTTCCTTTAACTAATGTGCTAAGACTTACAAATATATGAAAAATTGTACAAATAAAGATCAGTGATCCTTTACTACATTCCAGACAGTTATTTCTAGCAAGTTAGTAAAAAGTCCTTTACTATATAGAAATATTTCAAAGGTGGCATTCTATAGTTATTTGTAATCAAAGTAAAGAATTATGCATTTCTGATAAGTATCCTTACACTGAAAATTAATGAAGATAAGTGAATGAAGATTCTACATTGGCTAACAGAAGCTAGAATTTATATTCCAGGTACTATGTTAAAGCATTCACATATAGTACATTACTTGATGCAGTAACACCAGGCACCAGATAGGTAAGAGTAATATATTCATTTTATAAATGGAAGAACTAAGGTACAAGGAGTTTAGGTAACACACCCAATCACAAAGGCAGCAAGTATTGGAGCCTCTGCTAATACTTAACAACTCCACTTTAGACATCTTTGCCAGCACTAAAACCTTTGTGGTTCCAGTCTCAAATAGTGTTGTCAGAAGCAACAACCCAGTAGCATTTTTAGAACACTTTTGGACTACCATACATTCACCTAAGTGTACTTATCTGTCAAATTTATACTGTATAAAGGTTTTCTGTAGTCTCTGCCACAGGAACCTCATGCTCTTCCTGAAGTAGGTACACATGATGCAGTCAGAATGACAATTTGATTTAACCAAGACAAAAAGCCCTGTGAGTTAGCTCCATACTATAATATGTAACAATGGCAGCAAGAAAAAACATATTCAGAGGTACTTGAGAAATTCTAAAGGAATTTTGTATGTGATCCAGGCATAAGGATTCCGGAGAGTGAGCATTTATTTGACATTTTTTCTTTAAGAAGAAATCAAGGAAAGCTTTGAAAAATATACCTATAATAAAGTAATGTGCCTCATCCAAATTCTTTAAAGTGTAAGTGGCACAGTCTGAAAGACCTAAAAATGAGCAGGCAAAAAATTAATGAATCCAGAAATAGTACATAAAAAGACAGGCAGAGCTGAATTTAGTCTATTATTTTCTTCAGTGGTAGGTGTTGACACAAGGGCCCTTGCATGCTAAGCAGATGCTGTACCACTGAAATACACTTCCAGTCTCTCTTTTTATCTTGAGACAGGGTCTCAGTAAGTTGCCCAGGCTGCCTCTGGCCTCAAACTCATGGTCCTCCTGCTTCAGCCTCCCACAGTTCTGGGGCTTGAGACACCTACATACAGTGGTGTGTAGCTACACTATTGTTTTCTGCAGAGTAATAATGCTACAAATTATTGCCAAGGGAGCATACAAGTTTTCCATTTGTCAGTAGCTGTTGTGTCTAGTCCAATCAACAGTCTCTACACAAACTTTTTTATAGACAAAGAGTAGACCAGGAATTATGAACAGACCTTAACAGAGCATAGGAAATTCAAGGAATAATAAGACTAAACTCAAAGTAGATGGTACAGTGACAGGTGTTGCTTACCTTTATTAACAGTCCACTTAGAATCTACTTAGTTCCTCTGTTGCTATCTTTTTCTGTCCTCTGCTTAACTCTTATACATGCTCAATCCATACAATTTTTTTCCTTCCTTCTTCCCACCCTCCCCCTCCTTCCTGCCTCTCCCCACCCCACCCCCATTCCTTCTTTCTCTTCCAAGACAGGATCTGGATAGTCCAGACTGGCCTCAAACTTGCCATGATCTGGCTTCAGGCTCCGAGTGCTGGGATTACAGGTAACCACTACCACATCTGCTTACAACCAAGTCTTCTGTACATATGACGATTTAGGAATACTTTCTTCCGAATTGAAACTCATTAAAACAAGCTATATAAACTACCCACAGATTGGCTTTGAAATGAAGAATGAATGTTGGCTCAAACTGTATGGCCCCCAATAGAAAAGAAATTGCCCTTCTTCTGTAGAAGATTTTATCAATTTAGACAGAATTAACTTATCATAATTCAGTGACTGTGCCTTTTTAATGTAGAGGGAATCTAGACTATTTAACACCACATAATGAACTTAACATTTCCTCTTTGGCAAAATTATTCAGGGAGAAGAACTATGAAGCCTAATTCCTACGGACTGTCTAACAAAAACAAAAGAGCAATACAAAATCATACTGCCATGGAATGTACCAATACCAAGAGTGAACCCTAATGTAAACTATGGATTTACCGTGATTATGATGTATCAATGTAGACTCATCAATTTTAACAAATGTAGCAATCTGGTGGAGGAATGTTAATACTGGGGAAGGTATGTATGTATAGGGTCATGGAGTACACGGAAAATCTTTGTATATTCCTCTTAATTTTGCTGCGAACTTAAAACTGCTCTAAAAAATGATGTCTTTAAAAAAAATTAAAGTCATACTGTGCTCACATTTTTGAGACTAATAAAAATCATGTCAATAACCCATTTTAAAGCCAGGCACAGTGGCACACCCCTATAATCCCAGTGACTTGGGAGGAGGAGGCAGGAAGATTCCAAGTCTCAGGCCAGACAGCCTGTTTAACATAGCAAGACCCTGTCATCAAATTTAAAAAGTAAAAAATGGACTGGAAGTACAGCTCAGTGGTAGAATGCTTGCAAAGCATGGTTGAGGTCACCAAAAAAAGAAAGAAAAGAAAAGAAAGAAGGAAAACAAAAGAAGACAAAGAAAAGAAGAAAAAGAAAAGGAAAAAGAAAGAAGGAAAGAAAGAAAGAAAACAAAAAAGGAGGCTGAAAGTGCAGCTCAGTGTAGAGTGCTTGCCTTGCATATGTGAGCTCTGGGTTCAACTCCCAAGTGCAGGAGAAAAAACATGGAAAATTATACCCAAATTACATATCGCATTCCAAGGACAGAATTCCTTTCCCTGGTCCTCACCTCTTGCTATCTCTCTATTAATCACTTTCTGGTTCCTTAAACAGACCTTAATTTTTGCTACTTGTCACTGTCAAGAAGTTTTCAAAAAGCCAAACCACAACTTATAGACATTAAAACTTGACATCTGTATTTCTCAATTTTGTCTTATTTAAAACTCTTATCTCCTGTTTATATGAGGGGAGAAACTCCTTATTTTTATCATTTGAAACGTCAAAATAAACTGTATAGTGACTAGAAATAAATCAAAGCAATGATAAAACATTAAATGTTTTCTAAAACTATACACAGTCCCCTAGAAAGTTAAGTACTTTCCGCCTTGACAGGACTGAGACTCATGGTTTGGTCTAATTCACTGGATCAAGAAAGCTTAGTAAAAGTCTAGAAAATTGGCCTTTGAACTCCTTTCATCTGTAGATCTCCCTTTACAATTAAGAAAATTTCACACAACCATATTTCTTATTTGTAAATTTTAAGTGCTTTACATTCACTGTAAGAGTTCTTAAAGAGATTGTTGCTATTAGGTGCTATCGAGTCAGCATCCGACTCATAGTGACCCTGTGCACAACAGGTAAAACAGTACTGTTAGTGCTTCTCTGCTATTCATAGGGTTTTCAATGGTTGATTGTTTTTTTTGGGGAGTGAGTTGCTAGGTCCTTCTCCCAAGCCTACAGTGTCTGGTGCTCCCAGGCGATCTCCCATCCAAGTACTAACTAGGTCTGACCCTGCCTAGCTTCCAAGATCTGACGGAATCAGACACCACAGTGGTATAGCTGCAGGCTTAAAGAGATTGGATAAGTATAAATGCTACAAGTTTTTAAAATTTCTAAATGATAAATCATTTTATTCTTCAGTAATAGAATGATGTGACTGAATATGCTTCATAAAAGATCACTTAACATCTTTTAACAATGATTCAGAAATATGGTTCTAGGCTTAGGTTTTGGAAATGTTATTACATACCTGATAAGTTTTGAAAAAGGGAATTTATAAGGTGTAGATAACAAAAATAAGTGCACTTTAGAGAAGTGCGTTGGCACAGGCCTGTAATCCCAGTGACTCAGAGGTGAAGGCAGGAGAGTTATGAGGCCAGAGGTGTCTGTATAACTTAGGGAGATTCTGACCCCAAAACAAACAAACAAACAAACACACAAGAGAAGATTTTCTTAAGAATTTCATCTTCACTCTCCTCCTTGTTTACTCTATTCCAACAACCACTTGTTCGATTCCCAAGCATACATTTATTTCCATACCTTTGGATTTCTTTTATTATCTACCTGACTTAACTGCATTCAGGTTTCTGCTCACTGTGTCCCCTGACCACCCTACATAAAACAGAACACTTTTCCCTTCTCATTTTTCTCTACCCTTTCTCTTGTAATCTCTCTAGAACTTATCCTTACCTGACTTTCTTATTTTTTCATAGTCTACCTCTCTTCACTCAAATAGACATGTATTATTTGTAGACTGCTGTCTTTCACAGTACCTAGACCAATGACTGGCACGTAGCATGTGATCAATAAACAATTGTTTAGGAAATTGATGTAAAAATTTTAAGTAATATAATTTATAAATCCTCTTTCCAGCACATTTAAACTACACTACACTGAAACATGGCCAAAACTAATGAATGAAAAGTGGGATGCCACTGTCAACCCTGTTATACCATGCAACTCCCATTATTCTTGTGAGGTTTTTCATATAATCTGTGAGATGTGAGGTGTGTGTGTGTGTGTGTATGTATATACGTGTGTATATATATGTATATACATATATATGTATACACACACATACACACACATATATACACACACATAAGAATAAAGTTAGATCATCAACGTCAAGCTGTATATGAAGTATCAGTACAGGTTAGTTTTCAATACTTTCAGATTAAAATATGTAAGAGAAGTTTTAATATCTTATTCTCCCATCAGGAGAAATTTATCTTGTATATTTTGGAAATTTTGTTATTCAATATAATATTCTGCCATCTAGAAGTTTGAGGTATGAATCTATTCCTTATTTGATCACCTCTGTTGATATAAACAACTTTCTCATTACTAATACTAATAATCACTGTTAGCCAGGTGAAGTGACCATTAAAGCCACTTATTTGTTTAAAGAAATAAACAAATATACATGTGTATATGTGTATGAATGGTAGAAGAACACGGCAATCCACTCCCAAGGCAATCTCAAAACAGTCAGCCATTGAAAACCCTATGAGTTGGACACAACTCAATGTACCTAACAACAACAACAACAACAACAACATGTGTATGGGATGGGTTTAGCTCAGTTGGCAGAGTGCTGCTCTGCACTTTCTAAAGACCTGGGTTCAATCCCCAGCACCCTAAAAATGGGAGAAGGATGGGGTACTCCACTCCTGAAACAATCCTGAAACAATCATCCACTGAAAACCCGATGAGGGTCGTGATGAGTTGGACCCAACTTGATAGCACATAACAACAACATATGTGTGTTATGTTTGTCTGTATGTCTTGTTATGGAATCTAGGCTTCAAAAAGTCTAACTTTTCTTTTGCAAATACACATTTTAAATTATAAGCATAGCTCAACTTAACAGAAAATGTGTTCTTGAAAAGAAGAATACATATCCCTACAAAGGTAATGGCCATATAGTCCCCATAGTGAAACTATGTTGCCCCAAAATAAAGAGCAAAATTAAGACTATAATGGCAAATATCACATATTATAACAAAAAATTCTAATCTTCAAAAATTTTGTAGTGTAACTTTAGGTTTTTCTTTCTTTCTATTTTTTTAAATAGAAAAACCTTCTGTGAGAAAAAAGAAAGTAAAGGTTGACATGCCCAAGGTCATTTATTACTATCCAAACTAGATCTGGAATCTAGGTCTAAGTAGCAGGTCAAATTGTTTCCACTACGATCAAGAGAAAGATATGGGTGGGAAACTACTAATGGGGTAGTATGGAAATGGTAAGGTAGCATTCAATGAAATAAAAATTAAGGGAAAGGACTTTACCGCTTAGTCATTGTGACTTCATTGGTATTCTCAGGTCTTTATCTGGAAAACACTACCTCCTACTTGTCAACAAAGTACATTCCCACTACCTTTTGCAAATTCACACAATTTGATTTTACATGAAAATATTACCCGTCCTCTACATAAATATTAAATATTGAAATAAACCAAAAGCACAAGAACAGAATGAAGTAGAGGAGGTAACAGCAGCTCACTAACTCAGTGGCCAACAAAACCTAATATACCTTTTGATGACATTCATAAAATGCTTCCAGGATAAAGGCAGCATCTTTCCCCTCTACAAGTATCAATCAGTTAAGGCTATCATACTCAAGGAAAACACAACAGTTCTTACCTAGAAGAAATCAACTAGAAGAAGGTGCACACAATGTAAGGCTGAAGAAAAATAGGACTTTGTTGAGACTGAAAATTTTCTCAGAAATAGGAAGGGTATGGGGGAAGGGGAAGAGGAAGCAGTCTGACAGAAAAGGAATTAGACTTGTTAATCTTGCTTCTGAGCACAGAAATGGGATCACCAGGTGAAAACCTTAAAGATTCTGGCTCACCACAGGAAAGAATATTTTAGAAATCATCCCTAATTATAAGCAGATTTACTTCAGGAGATAGAGCTTCCTTTCTCTGAAAGTGTTCAAGTAAAGCTAGATGACCACCTGGAGGAGAAATGTTACACAGGGAAATTAAGCAACAGACTAAGGACTGGGTAGGTAACAAGTATGGATTAGATCCAGAAGACCTCTAAGGCTTTTATCCAACTCTTAAAATTTCATGTTTATATAGAAGGACAAAGACATAAAGAATAATTTCTCACCTTCCTTTCTAATAATAGTTCTCTTCAAATCTAGGGCCTAGGACTCACCTGTGTTCCGGAGAAAAGTCTTTTTAAGTCCTTACAGGAAGACTGTGAAGTAAAAAATATGAAATGGGAGGCTGGGGTTATGGCCTACTTGAATGAATGTTCAGTCTTTTTTTTTTCTTTCTTTTTTTTTTTTCTGTTCCCCAATAAGCTCAATTGCAAAGATCTATACTTATCTTAGTTCCTTACAGTTAAGTAGAGTAGTCACCCACAGAGGTCTAGAGTGATTTATTCCCTCTGGATCCAAACCAAAGAAACAAACTCTTCAAAGAATAAGATAACATGCGTAGTATAATCAATGACCCTTAAGACGTACTTTCTGAATATATTATCTCAAAGTTTCATACTCTAACTGAAAGCTCTAAATGCTGCCAATATTACAAATGATTTATGTGACCTCTAAGTCTGAGTAATATCTCAGGTAAGGTTATTAATTAACTTATCTAGTTTTTTACTACTCAAATGCAGGTTTAGGAAATAATTACAAAGTTAATATTTTATACCTTTGTTTTTCTTAATTGAGGTACATTAGTCCTACATAGTCTGTCCCAAACATTTCCACTTTATCGCATGTACTTAGCCATTTTCCTCAAATCATTTTTTTTCTTCTGTAGCTTAAGAAAAAGTCATTTTCATTGTATCTGTCCTTGTATATGCATGTTCCTATACATAAGATGACTATACAGACGCAGCATATTCCTTTACTATGAAGTACAATAAATTCTGAACTAGATGTGTCTTTATTTTCACAACTAATGAAAGGAGAAAAAATGGCTATAAAAAAGTTATAAAAGTATATGCAAAGCTTTTTATACACATACCTGGACTGTCTGGACTTGTGGAGACTGAATAACTGATGGCTGAGCCGCCTGAATAACTCCATGGACTTGAACTGTCTGCCCATTGGGCAGCTGTACCAAAGTTACGGTGGGAGCAGATGATGTTGCGTGAGCTGCTGGCATAGATACCTATAGTATTGAACATGGGAAAATAATTACCACCACTGATATCTCTTTGGGACTACTCAGGTTCAATATGAAGCAACTTTTCAGAAGCAAAAATATGACCTTTCTGCTAGGTTAAGTATTTCAGATCTGAAAGAAATCAACGATTTTTTTTAAAAAAAAACCTTATATATCTCCTCCCCTAAACTTTACAACTCCTCCCAAGTGACAAAAACCTAAAACATTATTTTAATGTAATATCGAAATATATAACAGACTTTCTCTGAAATCTAAGTACCACTTTATTTGTATGGTATCTTTTATTTTCCCATCTGTTTTTATACCCAATTTCTGATTTGCTCTTCAAAGAAACTGAAGACTGAGTGATAAGGGTCACCTCCATTTTAAAGATAAAAATAACAATTGCTCAAAGAGATTAATTTAACCAAGGTCAATAAATATGTGAGCCTTCAAGAAACAAAAGTCTTCAGATTATCATATGTTAAATAAACCATGCTTTAAAATATTAATTAATCTCAAACTTGGGCAAACTAAGTCTAGAAAAAATACACATCTTAAAATATGTGGCTTGGTTTTCTATTTTAAACTAATTACAAGTATACCTTTTCATTATGAGTATTAATGTACATTATAACTGAAAATATTAATTATTCCCATCCTCAAAAATCACTAAACTGTTCATAGATGATGTTTTAAGAATTTGTTTTTATTCTGAATGGAGGCACAGCTGAAAGAATGTAAGGAAACGTATTTTCTCCTAAATTTAATTTTAATAAGTTAACGTTCAAGTTATAAGAATCCTTAAAGTCATACATGTCTATCAGATGACATTTATTGTTCCAACGCTCCAATACATTCAGAGTAGGGTTTTTATATGCTCATTTGGTAAACAGTTACTGAGAGAATGTATTATGAACGATGGTTGAATTATAACTACAAAATAAAAAAGATATAGGTCCCTGATAGCAAAGAAGTTCCTGGCATGTGTGTGTAAAGAAATGGGGGAAAGAGACACTAGTAAATGCAATTCAGGGGAGTAATGAGAAAAGAAGACATATTGTGGAGATCCACTCAACCTAACAAGAGGGGAGTCGACCAGGAAAGAATGTGAATTTGGAACAAAGAATACAAGTTAGACAAATTATTACGATTTGCACAGGGGAGAGGCACAAAATTTCAGGAAGAGAGGATTGTACTGACAAAAGCAAAGACAAATAGCATGATATATACCTGGTAGGGAGGGATAGTTAAGTAAACCTCTATATGTCACATTAAAGAACCTTCATTTTGTCCTGAGAGCTCTGGAGAAAACACTGAAGGGCTTTTGAACTCTCAAATATCCAGGTGAAGTCGGTATTTAGATAGGTCACTTTAGTGACTGCACAACAGACATAAACTCAGGAGGAGAAAAACTAAAGGTGGAGAAACCATGAGAAAGCTGATGCAGCAGTTAAGGTGAGATGATGAAAGCCAGGAGCAGTGCATTAGATGGTAGGGACAAGAATGAAAGAAGTGATTTCATGAAAATTTAGAGCTAGATTAAGAAAGGCTTTATCAATGACTAGCTGAAGGAACCAAAGACAGAATGGGTAAACTATATCAACTAAAACAGAGAATACCACGTAAAGACAATTTTGGGTGATTGAGTTTGTGGTGGATGATGATGGAATTGATCTGACACTTGGATTTGCAGACATACTCAGCAGGCAGTTAAAAGTGTGAGTAAGACTCTTACTGCAAACAGGATCTTTGGCACATCAATTAGAACTAGGAGTTTCCATCTTTAGACAATTAGAAAACTCTTCCTTGTTAATCACATTCTCTCTGGCTACTTTAAATCTTGTTTAGTTTTACCTGGTTCTCAAAATATGGCCCCTGCATTACCGGCTTTGGAGTCACACAGGGTGTCCTATTTGTAAAGACAGAATATAAGAGGGACCAAAGGATATTTCCCCTACACTAGAGTTTGAGAGGAACAATTTTTCAGAGTCTCTCTTCTTAATTCCATACAAAAGTTCTTCTAATATTTGAAGGAATTATTATATTCTCCTCTTCCTTGCATCCTCTAGGGTAAATATAACAAGAAACTCAATGAATAATCCCTTCTTTACCCTGATGATTCTTCATAATGACTCCTCTCATAGGTTTATATTCCTACCACTAGAAATAATCTTCATTTGTATTTTTGCTGTAGATTTTCTAGATGGTCTTTTTGTGGGCTTGTTTTTATTTGTTGCAGCGCTGGGCATTGAACCCAGGGCCTTAAGCCTGCTAGGCAAGCACTCTACCACTGAGATATATCTTCAGAGATTTAGGTATTTGTTAAGGTATATATGGGCACTCAGCTTTCGCAATACACTATCATGTTGTTGTTTGACAATTTTATTATATTTTTCCTAGTATTTAAAGACTGACATTAAAAAGCAAATGGATTCTGAATTATGAGAGGAAATTATGTCAAAAATCTAAGATGTATCTGTTAAGAAACTTGGGTAGGTAAAAAAAAGCAAACAACAACAAAAACCTCTGTAATTGATGGGGAAAAACTGAAATTATATAAGTGGAACAGATACTATCATTCTTAAAACTCAAATTTGATCATCTCCTTCCACCTTTAAGTCTTCAGTGTTAGAGGGCTGCCAGATACAGATGATAAATTTAACATGTGCCATGTAATTTTTCTCCCTAAATCCACAGTTAAACTTTACAAATTCATTTCATTTTTATAGGCACAATGACATCAGTGTAGAGGAATGGAAAAGAGGTAATAGTATTAAGAGTTCTGGAGGTTGGAGAGTAGGTGGATGAATGGTAATGAATTAAGACATCAAACACATGAGTTGGAGGCAGGGAAAGCCTGGTATACACCACAAAACTCAAGAGGCTCAGGATCTATAGCATCCTAAAAGGTAGAGTAAAAAGAGAGGCTGAAAATAAGGAAGGCTGGTTGAAGATTCTTTGAGAAGCAATTGGATTCCCTCCTCATCACCCTGTGGAAGAACAAATAATCTACTTCATTTTGAGAGAAAAATGGAGATATATTCTCTGGATAAAGGGTCTCCTAAGTGTCTAACACCAGGCATTGCTGAAGGTGGTCACTAAATCCCAGTCCTCTTTTCTTAATTGGCTCCCAGGCCTTTTCCCTATAAGCAGGGGATTAGTGAAATCTCTGGGGGAACTGATAAACTCCAAGAGAAAACCTAAAGGATACTATGGCAGGACCACCACAATCACTCTATAGTGAAGCTCATGGCTCATAGCTATTACGCCCTAAACACATCTACACATTACACAGTAGGAGACTAAGAGACTAAGTTCTTAGTCTCTTACATTTATCTATTTGCTTATTTGATGCTTGGAATTGAATCCAGGACCTCACACATGCTAAGCACATGCTTTATCACTGAGTTACATCCCCGCCTACTGTTATTGTTAGGTGCCGTTGAGTCATGTCACCCCTGCCTACTAGTCCGCCCTAAACTTCTTTTAATACTGAGCAGAAAACTACAAATGATCAGACACGTGCGGAAAGCCTCTAAGATGAAAGATGAGACCATAACCAATGGAAGTAGGGAAGGAGGGCTAGATGGAAGAAAATCTGTGTGGGAAGAAGAAACGTAAAACTACAAAAAAAAAAAAATATCTAACATTCTCAGAGATAAGAGAAAACACTGCCTTTGTGAAACACAGTATGCTCTTAAAACACAAGTGGACTATTCAGGGAACAAATGGAACTCTTGGAAACGTGAGAGCAGAAATAAAATATTCAGCAGATGAGTTTGGATGTATTGAGGTACTCTCCCAGAAAGTAGAGCAAAAAGGTGGAAAACAAGAGAGAAAAGATGAGAAAATGAGAAAAAGTCCTAGAGACAAAACATCTGGATCACATGAATCCTAGAAAGAAATGAGAAATGAGAAATAAAATCACCAGCTAAAGAATTTGAATACATTTCCCAACACTGAAGGAGTGCGTTTCCACTAAAAGGGCCACAGAATACACAGAAAATAAAAATTGATCCAACTGATCAATTTTCATGATAATGTAATTTCGAACTACTGTGACCACAGAGATTTTGTAAGATACCAGAGATACAATGAAATGAATTTATTTCAAATAATACCAGAATAAGTTGACTGTGAATCAATGCTTTCAAATTTAAAAAGTCCCTTACCGAGAATTCTATATCCAGTTAAACCTTTTCCCTCTAGATGCTACTGGATACATGCTGTACTGTATCAATAAAACAAACTCCACAAGAAAAAGTCACTAGGGTGAAAAGAATTCCCATGATGACTCTACATAATAGACTCAGAGTATAGTCCGGCCAGGCATAATATTGGGAGCTAACAGATATATTCAGGATTGTCATAACCAAAATTCCTGCTAGCATAATTTCTTTTTATTAGAGGGTAGAATGTTTGGTTAAGCCTAAATTCTTATCTGTGCTTGTTATCTTGGCCCTGTATTGACTAAACCCTGTCTCATCTGAATACATACACTTATTCAGCTTTGCCTTACTCCTAAGGGTTGGAGGCAGTCCTTGGAGAAAACACAGAGCAACCCACTCCTTCCTACTATATTCCTGCTGGAGCTCCAGTATCTGATTCATTTTTGCTCAGCCACACAGCTCCTAACCTCAACTGTAGTGAGCCTTCTATTTCCCAAAATTCGTTCTTCCACAAGACTTCCCAAGGAGTTTTTAAACTCTTGGGAAAACTGAAGCTAGACATAGCAGAGCTTCTGCCAGGATGATTTTCTCTTGGGAGTTCTCATCTTAAAGAGCAAATACCACACTCTTACTTAGCAGGCTTGCATTTTCTATTTGGTTTTATATTCAACACCTTCTTCACTCATATCCAAGTAGAGTTTTTAATACAGGACAAATCATGAGAACAGAAACTATGTACAAGGGAATACACCCTTAAAGACAGAATGTTTAAGATAAAAACAAAATTAAAGAATAAAGAAATTATATCCAAATATATAGGAAAGAAAAATTACTGTCATTCTTAAAATTTACTTGCCTGTCAATTAATTTGTCCATCCTATTTTTTAGTATAAGCATACATAAACTTAGCTTTTCAACTTATCTGCACCTCTGTGTCCCAAAATAAATAGGTGTGATATGAAAAAGCAGCTGTCATAGTCAAGGTTTTATTCCCTTGTTTGAGAGAGCCAATTAATTTATACATTAGTTAAAAATATAATCATTTCTGGATCACTATAAACACTTCGTGTTTAATGATGCATTTTACTATTATGCTACTGAATGAATACTATCATTTCAAAACAAAAAACAAAAAAAAAACACCAAAAGTGAATAGAAAATTTGGTATTCTAAGAACATTTCTGTTCACTTATTGTGTATCTCTGTAATAAAAACTAAATCCTCTTGGAAACATATTCCCCTTGTAAGAGTCATAGTTTAGACTCTCTCCATGTATTTTATACCTGGGCTAATGTGGCAATCTGCGGCTGGGCTTGAACAGTCATTTGTTGATTTTCAGCTTCTGTTCCAGCTGCATCTCCACTCTGCTGGTTCTCTGCTCCAGATTCCATGGTCATTTAGTTACCTACAATAACATGGAAGAATGTTACAAGCACTACTGTGCTTTGTACTTTCATGACTTTAAAAATGAATTTCAAGTTAGAAGTACGTATATATGGTGGTTAGGTTAGCAAATGCACTTAGAAATCTAGTTAAAACATAGCTGAATTATCACCAAACCTGTCCCAATTTGCTGAGCTGTAAAAGTTCTAGCCTCTTCAAAAAAGAAAATAATCTTCCTTTTCCTTTGGCTCTTTCTCTCATATGGGGTATTTATTTAGAAATAAGAAGGGATTCCTCTATTTATGAATCTCCTCCTACTAAAGAGGAGAGGCAGAAGCAAAATTTATAAACTTCCCAAACTATACCAGTCGGATACAGACAGAGGGTAAAGAGTAGAAACAATCTAATGACAGCCTACAAGATACTTGATTCATGGTACCTCCTATAAAGGTATTTCTTCCCACAAGAGGTAAGAAGCAGGGAAATTTTAAGTTATATCTATAGAAGGTTACTGGTGGTAGGACAAAAATCAGCCTAAGTTTTGAGAGTTCAAATTTGGGACATAAAGGTAGAAAGAATGAAAGGTAGAAATAAATGACCAATGAGCCAAATTGTTGTTGTTAGGTGCTGTTGAGCCGGTGTCCGACTCATAGCAACCCTACATGTGGCAGGTGAAACAGTATTATTGGTGCTTCTCTGCTATTCATAGAGTTTTCAATGGCAGATTGGTTTTTGGCGGAGTGGGCTGCTGGATCCTTCTCCCAAGCCTACAGCACCTGGGGTTCCCAGGCGGTCTCCCATCCAAGTACTAACCAGGCCCAATCCTGCTTATCTTCTGAGATGTGACAGGATAGGACACCACAGTGTTATGGCTGCAGGCAGAGCCAAATTAGAGGCCCCAAATACTGAAAAAGTTACGGTATTCTGATTCTTCACTCCTGCATAGTGTACAACATTATACGTCACACACATACATAAAGAGAAAAAAAAAAAACCTTTTTAAATGTTCAATTTAAAAATTCTGGATAATCAAGAATGATCTTGATTTTTGGATCTTGTTTTGCTAAGAACTTAATATATTCGTTGGGTAACCTGGAATTGCATGGCAGCAATAGTAAGCTGAGAGCAATCAGTAGCAGCAATTACATGGAAGTCAGAAAAACTCTGGATTACCTGAGGAAGCAATCTTGTATAAAAGATTTAGGAAGAAGGGGGAATGTTTTTAGTATGCCCATTATCATTTAATATCTAGCATATTAAAAGATGAACATGAATTTATTATGAGTGACTATCTATAGTCATTCCAGAAAAAAATACAAAAATCTCAGTGCTTTTCCAGAATATATTACATTTATTTTATAACCCTGAAGTTGATAATCAAAATTGACACTGATCCTTATCATGATCATTATACACCATCACAAAGTATTACATACTTATACATCTTACTATCTGTCATCCATAGGGTTCTACAAAGTGTTTTACAAGTGACAATTAAAAACAGAAGTGAAAATATCTCTGTAGAAATGAATACAAATAGTTTATAAATACAGAATCTGCAAAACAATATCCTTATTTAAAATATTCATAAAGACCCCAAGACATTGGGAGAAATATCTGCCACAACAATCAATAAAATAACATTCAAATAACAAAACAACTAGTCAATAAGAAACTTTCATTACTGGCTAGTTCATAAAGGTTGTTGAAGGTTACTTGATGCAGAATTTTTTATTTTACTTGTAATACCAGAAAAACTGGACAAAGTATCCATCATTAGGAGGATCATTAAAGAAATTATAACAGTAAAAAAGAATGAAATTGGTCTACAATGCAAAGACATAATGTAAAAGACAATTCCACTTATGTGAAATAAAAAGAAAAATGACTGTAAATGCGTATACATGGGAAAATTGTGGGAAGTTAAACACTAAACTATAAGCAGTAGCAATGATGAGGAACAGGATGTGACTTTCATCTTGTATTCTTTACACACTTTAGTATTCAGTATTGATTGAGGGTTTTTTCATTCGAATGAACGTGGATTCAGGGTTACTTATACAGTTAAATAATCATGAGTATCAGAAGTCATGAAGAATACTTTAAAACTATGCACCAAAACTAAAAAAATCTTTCCCCCACACCAACCCCACAAAACACCCTTTTAAAAATTCTCAAAATAATGTCGGTATCATCACTTATGATAATTTATTGAGTTATCATGCAAGGTATACTTACAATGTATACTCTTTAAGATTAAAAAAATCAAATGTAACAACAAAAGCAGTTTACTTATCTTAAAAATTATGTACACTTTAGGTATAGAAGAAAATGGTATGTGAAAACAAAATATCTAACCTCAATAACAATAAATGAATCCACTCAAGGATAGTACTGAGCAAATAAAGACAGCCTCAAGTTTTTCTCCATTTTTTTCCTCTAAGTCATAATTTTCATCAGAATGAAAATACAAATTTTTTGTAAGACTTCCTTTGCATATAGATTATACATAACCATTTAAAAAGACCTTATTCCAAGCCATATAATATTTTTAGATATGGTATCATCCACATGCAGTTTCACTCACCCCTTTAGTAAGCTAAGGCACAGACTGATCACACTTTTTGTTTCTACTTACAACACATTCAGACTACTTATTTATTTTTTTTAATTTAAGGTATAGGGCATCTTTATAACTATTTGTTTCAGACAATAAAAGATTATAGCTGCAAAAAAACACTCAAAACAGGAATGCAATTTTCATCCTTCTCCCCTCCCTCATGGAATGTTCTTTCTTTTTAAAAGGTATGGCATTTCCAGTGAGTAGAAGCCCTATTTAAACTGCTCACATTTTATTATCATTTCATTCATGTGGCTACCAAACCTCTTTCAGAGTAGGGTCAGCCTTAATTTTTCTACCTTTTAGCTTAAGTAGATACCAACTACTTGGGCAACAACACAAGCAGTCTTTCATCAGAAAATTTAGGCCTTTCTCAAAGTTTTGAGATTTTTGTTCTTCCAATTTTCTGAATTTTAAAATTTACATGGGATGGATGTTTAAGATCTGAGTATTTTCAGAATTTATTCTTAAAAATTAACATTTAAGATTAATCTTTTGGAAACCGTGGTAACTAATTTTAAAATAATACCATGCCTAAAGGAAACAATTTTTTTAGAAACCAGTTCACAAAGATATATACCTTTTTGCTGTAATAGTCTTCAGAATTATACCTCAATATGGAAAGTAAAAAGTGAAGTGATTCTTAGTATTATTCACCCACTTTTAAGTGAAATAAACAAGGGGCTGTGGGTAGTTGGGGGAGGGAGCCTAGTATTTGGTAGAAAGCTGGATTTGTCATCAAGTGGCAATGTCACCAAGTTGTTGGATAAATTACTCTAAGCTTTTTATCTCATTTTCTTCATCTCTAAAAACAAGGACAGATTAAAATGTCTCTTCCAATTTTGAATCCTGATTCTAGGAACTGAGACCATAAAAAGATGTTATGAACATAATTACATAAACCATACAATATTTATGGCAAAGAAAGTATTTCATAATAAAGGAGGCAAATTTACAGTGTTGAAGAGAATAAGTAGAAACAAGTGACCAAAGCTCCTGATTTTGGACACAGATTTTGTCATTCCTTTATATATATATGATGAGAATACAATACAATTTGAGATTTGCTTTGTTTTGTTTGTGGGGTTGGAGGTATTAAATTCAGGGACTTGTACATGCCATGCAAGTGCTCTACCACTGAGCTGTCCTCCCCCTCCCTAAGTTATTGTAGGCTGCCTGTGGCCTCAAACTTAGCATCCTCCTGCCTCAGACTCCTGAGTTGCTGGGATTACAAATTATGCCTGGCACAACTTGAGATTTTTAATAATACTTTAAAAAAGCCACAAAACCAGATTATTATCCAATGAAGTTTCTCTTTCATATGGCAGTCACTATCTCTTACTCATTACATTGCCCTAGTCATAGCTACTGTTATAGTTGTTTAATAAATAGTTCTTTTTCTCCAGTTGTCATAAAGATTAGTCATTTTCCCTTCCAACTCAAAAAGCTTCAAGAAATTTATCTGACAATATTCAATAAAGTGTTATATCACTTTTGTATCCTTTCCACAGTAAAGACAATAGCAGTTATTAAAAGGCTGAAAATGGGGTATAAAGATATGATCAATTTTTAAATTTTAAAAAAATATAGTGAAAAAACACAGTGCCATTAATCTTCCTCAAAATATGCTCCCTGGCTTCGATACACTTAGCTATCATTTTTGCCACTTTCTAAAGCAGTTCTGTATGTCCTCTTTCGTGTCTTTAGTGGCTGCCTTGATGTCCTGAATTGATTCAAAACATTTACTTTTCATGCTCATTTTGACTTTAAGTCAGAAGTTGCAAGGTGCCAGTTCCAGTAAGGTCAATGAGGACACACCATAATGTTTTTATTTCACTGAAATTTCCTTACCAGAAACAATGTTGACATAGAGTATTGTCATAATGAAAGATGATATTAAAGACTCATGAAAGGGGATTTCTAGAACTGCATCAGAAAGTAAGATGAACTATAAGTGTGTTCAAAGAGGAGGAGTGTTTCAGGAGGAGATTAATAGCAACATGTCTTTGACTGTTTTTGTTGTTGTTGTTGTTGTTTTTGGTGGTACTAGGATTGAACCCAGTGTCTTATACATGCTTTCCATGTGGTCTACCAATGAGCAGTGCTCTCAGCCTCTGGCCTCAAGTTTACAAAACTTACTGCCTCAGTCTCCTGAGTTGCTAGGATTATAGGCATATGCCATTGCACTCGGCTTAACGATTTTTCAAATTTAAACATTCACTTTTTTTTAAATCACATCATGTATTGCAGGTAACCACTCCAGAAAAGCGTCGAGTGCTTCCCTCACATCTGAAAGAAGAGAGTATGTTCTTCAATAGGCAGCAGAATAGCAAAATTCCAAAGAAGCATTAAGGATGTGTACAGCATTGATAAATTTGAAGAAGAGTGAGTCCTTCTGATAAGAAAAATGTCAGGCCTTTAGAGAAATATGCAAGTCAGTAGTTGGCATCAAATTTTGTATAGAAAGCAAAGCAAGAAAACAAACAACAGCAAACCCACAGTGATAATACAGAATGTTTACACCAAAGCAATAGGCAAAATGAGAATGTAAGAATCTCTCTTGTGAGAGTGCGAGGTGCTGAGGATTGAACACAGGGCCTTGTGCATGCTAGGCAAGCACTCTACCACTGAGCTACTCACAGCCCCAGAATAATATCTTTTAAAGTAAGCTATTGGTATAGAATTTTTTAAAGGCAATGGACTTTGTATCTATTTTTTTTGTAGGGAGCCTATCAGTCAGATCCAACTCATAGCAACCTTATGTACAACAAAAAGAAATACTACTCAACATTGTGCCATGTATGTGATGTCTTTATGTTTGAATCTAACGTTGCAGTCACTATGTTTCTTCTCATTGAGTCTTGCCACATCAGCAAAAAGAGGTCCTAGTGGCTTTACTCCATTCTCACCACTACGGTTTTCTCTACTTTGAGCAGACAACTCTTCCCCAGTCACTTCTTGCATGTCTTCCAGCCAGGGAGGCCTATTTTCTGTACTGTATTTGACAGTGCTTCTCTGCTACCCTATGAATAGGGTTTTCAATGGCTAATTGTTTTGGGAGTTGCCAGGTCCTGCTCCCTAGTCTTGTCTGGGAAGCTCAGCTGAAACCTGTCACAGGTGGCCCTGCTGATATCTGAAATACCAGTGGTATAACTTTCAGCATCACAGCATCACACAAGCCCCCACAGCACAACAAACTGTCAGACATGTGGGTGCTTCTATTTTATATAGCAATAAATCATGGGGAAAGTCATAGGGGAATTCACAACTACATAATCTACTTATTCACTTTATTAACAATAAAGTCTTTTTTTTTATCAATCTCCATTATATAGATTATACTTGCATTAAGGTATCATATCTGAATAGTTACTGTATGTCAGGAATTGTTCAAGCTATTGGAGATAAAGCAATGAACAAAATTAATTTCTAGAAAATTTTGCCTTTATAGAGTCTACTGTGGTGTCCAATCCTGTCAGATCTTGGAAGCTAAGCAGGGTCGGGCCTGGTAAGCACTTGGATGGGAGTCCGCCTGGGAACACCACGTGCTGTAGGCTTGGGAGAAGGACCCTGGCACCATTCCCAAAAATCAATCAGCCATTGAAAACCCTATGAATATCAGAAAAGTACAACAATAGTGTTTCGTCTGTTGTACATAGGGTTGCTATGAGTCGGATACCGACTCAACAGTACCTAGCTACTTCTTAGTATCTATGCAGAACTATACTGAATCAGAGACAAATTCTAGCAGCACTTATTTCCCTATCTGCCTATAGCAAGTTAACACAAATCTTCACCAAACTGTAAAATAAAGCTCAAAGAAATCAAAGCCTCTATCTCTTTTACTAACAATTGCTAACAATTACCAAGCGAAAGGAAAGAAGGCTATATACTACCACTTTGCCCTTTTTTCTAAAATATCTTGACTTT
Source organism: Pedetes capensis (assembly GCA_007922755.1). Lineage (NCBI taxonomy): Eukaryota > Metazoa > Chordata > Mammalia > Rodentia > Pedetidae > Pedetes > Pedetes capensis. The sequence goes on from VMDO01006839.1 coordinate 63,380, forward strand.
CAGAAGTGTCCCAGTCCTTACAATCCTCGATATTCTAATTCAAGTTTCCTCACAATCTAGATAACTTTTAATTCCCTAAATTCATCCATCACTAATGGAACATATGTCATGTTTTTAAAAATGGAAATTGCTTCAATTAGAAAAAAAATAAAAAAACAAACCTCTTCCATGATGGTAAGTGGACAATTCCTCCGAAAACGTCACCAATCTAAAATTCCAAGGATTTAAGGAAATGACATAAGCAAAACTTCAAAGTTTCTAGGGTAACTCTAGCAAAAGCCACCATTCAAAAATTCAGTATCTATTTTGTACCATAAATAGATTAACTAAAAATGTTCTGCAAAAGTATACCCACAAACACCTACATGTGATACATCATTTCTACAGTTATTTTGTGCCTATTTTTAATTTTTAGCCTAAGTGTTTAAAAAGCCATGTTAACACATCTTTATATGTTTGACATGTCTTGATTAGTTTTACAAAGTGTTACCATTAATTTACTAACAACAGTGCAAAATGTTCAGGTGCTACACAACAGACTTTAGCTTCTAGGACTTGATTACCATGTAGAACTGTTTTCCTCTGCCATTTTTCTTCCTCCCCCATATAGTTCTTTTTGGTTGTTAACTTTGAAATATTTGTTATCTTTATTGTATGTCCCATCTAGCAGAACTGAGATGTATGTAATCAATACTGGAGATGTAGCAATGCAACAGGTTTCTGATGCTAATAATAGTCTATTGGTGTTATATACGGCATACTTGCATTGAAAACAAGATAGGAAAAAAACATTCAAATGCACTATCCCACACTTGACACTAACCTTGATTGTATAAACTTTAGACTGATCATATTCTAACAAAATGAAGTTATAAATTTTACAAGAGCAACTCAGAACAGGCAAGATGATGAACTAAAGTAAACTGCTATGTTTATCAAGCTCAGTAAATTCTGAGTTTTCAGAAAGTTTTCTCTGTGGTCCTACCAAAATATTCCTCAAACAGAAAGCATCTTCATTTCGACCTCTAATCTAGATATCTGAAGGCAAGAAAAGTTGCAATGTAACATTAACTTTGTCATTGAATTTGATAAGACTTAAATTATTTGTAAGGCAAAAATAAGAGCCTGACGGTTTACATATTTCCATAATTTTTTTGTATTAACAGTAAATATCAGTATAACCTGATCACCACTACTGCCACCAAAAAAGGGTAGTACACAGCACAAAGAAATCTTTGCAATGTTATTTAATAAAATATATTCCCTGGTTTATTGGATTTAACTCAGAGAAACTTTAATTTCAATATTATATTTTATGATTTATTATAGTTTTGTGATTACCCGGGTATTTGAGCACTACCTTTGTTGTTTATTTTTAAACTGTGTAGTATATCCTATGAAAAAGATACCATTCTCAAAGGAAATAGTTAACAGAGGTGAATTAGAGAAATGTTATGACTTATGTAAACATTGCATGATTTGTAATAGTCATCTCTGAATATGTATTATAGCACAAGAAAGCTACAGAACTTTCTCAAATCATAGTTTTTGTCCTTGTTTTAAAAGTACTGGCAAAATTTACTTGCCTTGTTTTCTTTCAGATAAAACTATTCATGGCTTGGAGTCAAGCTTTCATGTACAGTATCTGGTCAACAAGACAGACACAGTGTTGCTTAGCAAAGCAGCAACTATGACTATGCATTATTTTACATGGTAACATTTTTATCCTATCTCTTCCCACTTCCCTTTTTTTCTAAGCACACACCTAATAACTATGTTTATAGCTTTTTACGCTTTGATCTTTACAAAGAATTATCCTATATGAAATGTCTATATATAATATGCCAATAAATGGATTTTGAAACTAATTTTTAAAGACAAGAAAGATTATACATCTCCTAGTTACTTTTTGGGGCTGGGGTTTAGCTCAGTTGGTAGAGTGCTGCTTCACACTGAGGCCCCAGGTTTGATCCCCAGCACCACAAAATGGGAGAAGGACTTCGCAATCCACTCCCAAAGCAATCATGAAGCAAGCAGCTGTTGAAAACCCTCTGAGGGTCACTACAAGTCAGAAACAACTCAATGGCATCTAACAAAAACAGTTACTTTTATGAAAGCAATTTTTATGTTGACTAAAGAGTGAAAGTGTTTTAAATTTTAAGTTCTGCCTTATAAACTAGCTCAATTCTGAAACTATAATGACCCAAGAATCATACCCTAAAGTTAAATATTTATAGCCTACTATTCCACTTACTTAGGCAAACCTAAATGACTGTGAAGACCACATTTAATGGGAAATGAATGTCCAAGTGTTTTGAGTTTGCTTCGTTTTTATTTATTTATTTATTTTTGTCTGTAAGTTTATCAAGTAACATTTGTTATTTTGATACTTGTTTTGAACTAAAGTTTGAAATCTATTCTTGGTGAATTATTTACAAATCAGACATAGAACAGTGGAAATGTAGCTTTCCTGAAGTGAGACAGTACATACTATGATAGGAGTCATAATATAGGAAATCTGGTGTTAGCTCTGGCTTCGTAGAGAACTAGAAATGTTAGATTTGTAAGGAATTTACAAGACTTCAGGGCCATACCACAGAGCCTTCACTATTAAAAAAATGAAGAATTTTTCATACATTTGGCAATGAGATTGTACAGACTATGTAGAAACATGCAGATCATTTTTAACTATGTTGCTTAACAGTCAGAAAAGAAAGCCCCCAAAATCAAAGATAATAAAGATATATTGAGCTGTATTTAAAACTAGGCTATGGTTAATGTATAAAGCTGATAAATGACATGCAGACAACAGTATGGATTTTATGCAGAGTTTATTTGTTTTGTTTACATCAGGGTTCACTCTTAGTGTCACAGATTTTATGCGTGTGGGCAAATGTATGAATGACATGCGTCCACCATTACAGCATCATCAAGTATTCTTCATGTACAGTTTTGATCAACTATTTCAAGTTCAGGTATCTTAATCTTTAATCTTGAAAGAATCAACATGAAGTCCAACCTTTCAGATAGATGTATTGTATTTTTCCACTATACTACTGATTTCTGGGAAGGTAACTGGATTATCTGATGGTATTCTTGTGTTTCATAAGAGAGAAGTACTATGTTAGTAAAATATAATTAATGAAAACTCAAAGTATAAAATCTTTTTAGGACATGGAAAATCAGTATAATTTCCTTGGTTTTAAAAAAGGAAATCTATAACTTCAGTAAGTTTTAATTAACCAAAATATGTAGGACTACTTCCTTTATTCTGCACAACTCTAAAAGAGGATTGCTTTTTGACCCTTCATTTCAAATTTATGATCTTCTAGTAGGAAATCATTCATTAAAGAAATGGTCTGTGGCTACTATACATTAAGTGTTCTGCTGAAAATTCAGGATAATAGTATAAAGCACACACAAATCTTTCTGCTTAAGAGCTTACAATCTAATGAGATGAAATATATACTAGGTATGAAAGTTTGACAAGTGTTAACTAATCCTTATGACCAGTTTAACGGACCAGTTATCTATTAATTCCATCCAACATCCAAACAACTACTATTTAATAATAGCGACTTAAAAAACACAAACTTCTATTTAGAAATAACTGTTGTTGTTGTTAGGTGCCATCGAGTCAGGTCTGACTCACAGAGACCCTCACAGAGTTTTCAATGGCTGTTTTTGGGAGTGGACTGCTACATCCTTCTCCCATTTTTGCAGTGCTGAGGATGACCCCCACCAGTCCTCAGAGAGTGCAGAGCAGCACTCTATATCAACTGAGCTAAACCCCAGCCCATGTAGAAATAACAGGGACATAATATGTTTTTGTTTTGTTTTTTTTTTTGTTGTTTTTAATGTGGTACTAGGGGTTGAACCCAGGGCCTTGCGCTTGCATGCTCTGCAAGTGCTGGACCACTGATCTGCACCCTCAGCCCATTTTTTTACTTTTTGAGACAGGGTCTCGCTAAATTACAAAGACTGCTTCTGGTCTTGAACTTGTGATCCTCCTGCCTCCGCCTCCCGAGCCGCTGGGATTACAGGCATGCACCACCGTGCCCGGTAGGGACATAATATGTTATGGAAAAGGGAGAAGCATGGGTTGGCTATTTATAATAATCTTTCTACTGATACAGATCTGATTTAATAACATAATGAAGTCAATACACTTTTCCATGACTCTGGCTAAAATATTTCCTCCAAGCAAACTATTTATAAACCAAAACTAATATTGCTTAGAACAAAACTTTTAGTAGCTATTAATAAAACATGAACCTTGACAACTTTCTACACAGAGATACCACTACAAAATAAGGAAGACCTATGCCTTACTTGTAACAAGGCTCTATACAGTAAGTATGTCATTTAAATTCTCCAGGGCCAAGTTTAGTCATTTGTAAAAAATGAAGGACATGTTATTCTGCTCATGCATAACTTTAAAACTGTGAATTTCCCTAATACAGTGGTCTGAGATATACACTACACCTACCATGACATCGTAAATTCTCTCATAATAAATATGCTCAAAATATTGGTATATCCAATTAAAATGTTACATTCAAAGTTGCCACTTCTTGGTTTTTGTTTCTTTTCGTTAGTCACTCCAAAAAAAGGATTATGGACATAGACTAATGAAGACGACCAGGGAGACCTGGAGAATAACTCCAAATACACATTAGTAGATTTAGTTATTTTTCATTAAATAATGGTATGTTTGCTGGGCTTCCATACAGATATTTAGAAAATGTAGTAAATAACAAGAATTTATCCTATAATACAGAGACTCAGGAGGCAGAGGTGGGAGGAGCACCAGAGGTAGCCTGTGCGGCAAGACTATCTCAAGATAAAAAAATAAAAGATGGGGGTGTGGTGCTGGGGGTGCAGCTCAATGGTAGAGCAATTGCAAAGTATACACAAGGGCCTGGGTTCAACCCCCAGTACCACAGAAAATAAAAGAATTTATGATGTATATGACACAAAAGGCACAAATAACGAAGGAAAAAAATACATGAATTGGGAATCATTAAAAACTTTTGTGCCTCAAAGGATACCATCAAGAAAGTGAAATGATTAACTTATGGAATGGGAGAAAATTTTTGTAAATCATATAGCTGATAAGGAACTTGTATCTAGAATAAAGTATTACAACAACTCAACAAGAGAAATAATTCAATTTAAAAAGCAAAGGATCTGAATACACACTTCTCAAAGATATACAAAGGGTCAATAAACACACAAAAAGATGCGTGATATCAGAAAAATGCAAATCAAAACCACAATGAGATAACTCTGTGCACCCCCTACGATGGATACAATAAAAAAGACATATAATAACAACTCTTAGCAAGGATGTAGAGAAATCAGACCCTCATCCACTTCTGGTGGCAATGTAAAAACATACAGTAGCTTAGGAAAACAGCAAGGTAACTGCTTAGTGTAAACATTGGTTGTTGTGGTTATTAGGTGCCATCAAGTCAGGTCTGACTCATGGAGAACATACAAACCACCAATTTTACTCCCAGGTACATACTCAAGAGAAATGAAAACATGTCCACCCTAAGTGTCACTTAACAGCCAAAATCCCACATGTTCATGAACTAATGACAAAAATGTTATCTATAAAATGGACTTGGTAAATAGTACAACAGGGATGAACTTTGAAAACATTATGCTAAGAAGCTTATCACAATTGACAATATATGGTACAGTGCTATTTATATGCAATGTCCAGAATAGGTAAACCTAGAACAGCAAGATTAATGGTTGCTTAGGACAACCACCACAGGGCTGGGGTTTAGCTCAATTGGTAGAATCCTGTTCTGCACTCTCTGAGGCCCTGGATGTGATCCCTAGCACTGCAATAATGGGAAAACGACGTGTAGCCCACTCGGGAAAAAATCCTGAAAACAATCAGCCGTTGAAAACCATATAAGGATCTCTATGAGTCAGCTTCAACTCTACGGCACCTAACCTAGGGGTGGGTATATGAGAAGATTAAAGGATAATGACTAAGAGATGTGAGATTTCTTTTAGGGGTAATGAAAATGTCCTACGACTCACTGTGGTGATAGATGCACAACTTTGTGAACATTCTAAAAACCACTGAACTGCACACACCAAATGGGTGGATTGTACAGCATGTGAATTATATTTTAAGAAGCTTATGATGCCCATTTTTTTAAACTGCAATATATTGGAAATCATCACATTATTTTTCTGTATATATCTTTCCCTTTTCTTACATGGAATTTAAAGCTCTCTGCTTCATACTAAGGATTCTTTATAATGTGAATCTATAGTTAATCTAATGCTTTCTTCACCAATTTGTGTTGAGTCTACATTAATGTATTCATTTTTGTTGTCCATTTCACTGTCTAGAATAATTCCCTATGATTTCTACCTATCCAAGTTCTTCCAGATTCAATTCAAATTCTATTTTTCCCATTTTTCTTTAGTAAGCCCCTTTTCTTCTAAATTCTGCAGCTCTTCAAGGTAGCAGTGAGAACTGATATTCTGCCATGTATATAATTCTTCTTTGTACTAGGCCATCCGCTATGCCACCTCCACTAAACCATTAATTCCTTGAGGGTAGAAGACATAAACTCAGGCTTTATTGGTTACAGTAACTTGAATAATTTTCACTTAATTTCTAATATCAGGAATTATTTTCATAATATCTGAGTAAATTTTCTTGTGACTATTTTACCAACAATAATAAGTCAATGGTTAATAAATATTCCATGAATAATGGCAAAACACAAAACCAATGTATTGCTATTGTTGTTAGGTGTTGTCAAGTTGGTTTCCATCTCATAGCAACCCTACACACAACATGTGACACAGTACTGTTAGTGCTTCCCTGCTACTTATAGGGTTTTCAATGGCTACTATACTATACTATTTTGTGGGAGTGGGTTACCAGGTCCTTCTCCCAAGTCTACAGTACTCAGTCTTCCCAGGTGGTCTCCCATGCAAGTACTAACCCGGCCTAACCCAACTTAGCTTCCGAGATCTGCCAGGATCAGACGCCACAGCGGTATGGCTGCAGGCATTACTATTATTAGTCCCAACAAATAAAGATGATACTGATACAAGAAAATGATACCCTTTTAAGAGTACAAATCCTTCACAATGAGTAATTTTCACTTCAGTGATAAAGAACACAACACTTCTGAGTCTCCTCTTGCCAACCACTTATACAGGTATAAACCCTCAAAAAATGATTTTTTATTGGCCCTTGACTGAATTACCAACATTTTTAGTTACATCTATACTGTCTTATAATTGCAACCAGATTCTCAAATGGCAATAACCAGCTCATTAGGAATAGACTTAAAACTGATTAAAGAAATCTGTTTAGTTTCAAAGATAATTCATTAATCTTTGGGAAGGACATTTTTTTTCACTACTGGTATAAGTCAGTTTTTAGACATACCATCTACTCTTACACTAAAGTCATTATTTAGCTGTTTTATCTTTCCACTTAACTCTTCTTCTTCAACTTATTGTCAGTCTTTTCTCGTTTCAGAAAAAAATATAAATCCCTCAGACTTCCTCCTCTCCAAACTCTGCCACTTCTAAGGTTAGAGATCCTGGATTAGCCTAACAGCAGGAAAAACCTGATATGCTTTTTTTTGTTCATACAACCAGTCTCATTTACAGTAAATTCCTTAATTATCTTACTTCAATCCTGAGAAAAAGCAACTTACACATTTAAAAGTTTATCAAGGAGTGTAGGGCACTGCCTAGAGAGGCAGTTTGCCCTGGGGCCTATGTAGGCCCCCTTGGAGGTCTGAGGCTTGTTCCTGGGGCAATCACCTTTGCCCTATGCCCAGGAACTCAGGGTCCTCAAGCTCCCAAAGATGGCAATGGCGTCGAATCCCTCTCCTCAGACCCGACACCGATTGGCTATTTCCAAACCACTGAACGGCTCTTGATTGGACCGTTCAGGAACCATCTCTGATTGGCTACTTTTACGAAACCAAATTTGCATATCCCCCCTGATTAGCCAAGACCCATATGGGGTGACTGCCTCTGATCAGGCCTCGGCTAGCCCCTAGAGTATAAAAGAGCTGTACACGGAGCAATCTGGGTCCATTCCATCCACCAGGACAGATGAAACAATAAAGGGCTGTTGGAGCAGAGCACGTGGAGTCAGCGTCTTCATTGGGAAGGAAGAAGCAAGGAGCGGCCGTGGGCATAAGCCTCCTTTCCGGGCGGTGTGGCTCTTGGGTGCTCAGCTCCCCTTTACCAGATGGTGGGTCTTCAGTGACTGCTTCCCGCTAACGGCAGGAGCGAGTCCAGCGCCAGGGCAACACCCCAAAAGGAGTATTACTGGTTTATTTCTTCATTTATTTTTTGCAGTGCTAGAAATCAAATGTAGGGCCTTGCGCATGATAGGCCAAGTACTCTGCCATTGAGTACACTCTAAGCCCCACGTATTGTTTTTTTTAAAGTTAAGATTTGTATAACTAGCCTCAATAATTAAGTAGTTTTAGATACTATTTCACTCCTTGGGTTGAATAACGTATGTATAAAATTATGGATAATTATTTATCAATGGAGGTACTGTCTTTTACCTATATGTTGGAGTCAATACTGGAATATAAAATATTATTTTTTTCTTTTGGGCAACCTAGTAGTTTTTGGGCTGGGATTTAGCTCAGTTGGTATAGTGCTGCTCTGCACGCTGAGGACCTGAGTTTACTCCCCAGCATCACAAAAATGGGAGGATGTGGAAATCCACTCCTGAGGCAATCCTGAAACAATCAGACACTGAAAACCCTACCAGGGTCGCTATAAGTCAGACCCGACTCCACAGCCCCTAACAACAGTTTGTCTGCAAAAATCTGGACAAAATACAATAAAACATATCTTTACATGGGCTTGACTAGGAGAATGGAGAAAGAAGAATGCAAGGGAAAAAAAATCCAGAACTTGAAACAAGACTGTGCACATATTTAAGGCGAGAAGATGCATTCTGAATGAGAAGGAAAACTATAGTCTTATCCAAGTTTCATCTCAAAAAATTAAATTTATAGGTATAATAGTGTGAAATAAGTTTAAAATTACACTTCCTACACCTTCAGTAAGCTTACCAGTGTTAGACTTTTATATAATGAGTGAGCTAACACATATGTTAACATGGCAGAAGAATTAACCAAGTCATTTCTGCATAATCAGATTTTTTTTTTTTTTTTTTTTTTTTTTTTGGTGGCAATTCTTGGGCATTGAATCCAGGGCCTCAGACATACTTTGCAAATGCTCTACCACTGAGCTGCGCCCCAACACTTTTTTAAAAAAAATTTTTTGAGACAAGGTCTTGCTAAGTTATGCAGGCTGCTTCTGGTCTCGAATTTGCCACCCTCTTGCCTCAGCCTCCCATGTTACTAGGATTAGAGGTGTGCACCATCATTTCTGGCTGCTCATTATCAGTTTGCTGGTTTAGTTCAATACTCTTAACTTCTAACCCAAGAGGCAATTCATTGACTCCATGACAATGAAAAACCAGTTAGCTCCTTGGTAGCTTGCAGATATGTCTCAGAAGGAAAGTTTCCTGTGTTTACAGATTTCAATTATCTATCCCCCAGATCTGTAAAGATGCATGCTTTGTACATATCTTAATCAGTTAGCAAGTAAAAACAGCACATTAATATTTTATATCAAATATCAGCAAAACCTCAATAGTAAAAGAACAGGTTTCTGTTCTTTTTTTTTTTTGCATTAACAACTTTAGCATGTATGGTTAAGCATATAAAAGATGAAGTACATCATAACTTTAATGATTTGCTGCAAGGTAAATAGTATGCGTCCCTGCTGCTAGGTTATTAGTTATCACTTTCTGAATTTTGGTCACTTAGAAAACCTATAGCATGTGTATTTTAAACATAAATACACTAACAGCATGTATATTTAAAATGTACCATAGCTTAACACTGCTTTGAAGAGCCGAGAAGGAAAAACAGATATTGAAACTTGTTTTGTGCTTGGGTTAAAATGTGCATTACTTGGTCCACCTGGTTGATCAAGGCCTTCCAACACAGAAACAAAAAAACCCTATGTAGTAAAGACTATAATCTCAGTAGACAGCTATATATGCAAAATTCATAATTTTTTTCTACTGAGGTACAAAATACAAAACTCACTGATAATTACACTAAGAAATATTTTAAAAATTATTAAGGTAAGTTAATAAGGATATAAAAAATAAATGTAGGGAAAAAGCTAAGACACTAATCAGTCTTAATTGGTAAAAATATCTCATGAGTTATTTTAAAAAATAAAAACAAACAAACCACACTGAGCATGGTGTTCTACAAACAAAACAAAACCCAAACCAAAAAACTGGACTATATGAAATGTTCTTTTTCATTAAGAGAGAAAACTTCAGATACTTTTTTGGCCAAAAATAACCAAAGGAAGCAGTCTGTTTAGGACTCTAAGAATCTCAACGAAGATAAATTAAATTCAGACTAAATTTACTTTATGAGTTCATGCTTATTATACAGCTTGCTTACCTCCTAACACATATCTTGATCATTTTACTGAAACTTTTAAAAACTGGAGCTAAAAAGGAAAAAAGGCAGTTCAAATATCAACTTTCTGTCACAAACTATTTGATATATTTTCATTCAAATAAAATGTTTTTCATTTAAAGAAATAAAGGCATCTAGTGAATTGCCTTAGTTTAAAAGGTCATATTTGACCTAAAAATAAAATCAACTCACTAACTGGTTAATGTTGTTGTTGTTAGGTGCCGTTGAGTCGGTATCCGACTCATAGCGACCTTCATAGGGTTTTCAATGGCTGACTGTTTCGGGATTTCCTTGGGAGTGGATTGCCAGGTCCTGCTCCCATAACTGGTTAATAGACACAAGTATATCCATATAAAGAAATTCCTCACAATTTATATTAAAAATATGAAGCCCTTCCTGTACCTATACAAACCAAACACTAAGCCATATAAAGTGGCCAGCAAACTGGGGGTAGGAGGAAACAAGTGAGTGGGGGAGAAGAAATACTTAGGATAGTGTGTATAATATGCCATCATTTGCATGAAGGAGGGAAAGTAACACTTATTTGCTTGTATATAGAGTATCTCTGAAAAGACAATAATTGGGCAGCACTTGGGTGATGAGAGAAACCACAAAAAGTTTTGCTACATTTTTTGTTTTGAATTACAGACCATCTGAATGATTTCTTCCAAAAATAAAACTGAAAATATAAAAATATACTCTCTTTACTTCATCAAGGGTAACCTCTCTTTCTTTTGATTTCTTTCTTAAGACAAATATTCTGTCTTAATAATCATTGTGTTCCCAACAGTTCCATGAGAGAGGAAAGACAATGAAATGCATCTTTGAATTTGTATCACCTTTTGGCCCAGTGTATTAAACATAGTAAGGTAAGGAGGAGTTAAGACACTTGCAGAAGGTACCACAGGAAGTAAGTTAAAATAAAGCTAAGATGAACAGCTACAATTAGTTGAAGACCTACCTTAGGGAAGGTACTTTCTATTTATCTCACAATCCTGGAAGTAGATGCTATTATTCTAATTTTGAAGATAAGGAAACTAAGACTGACAAAGATTAATAAACTTCCCTAGGTTACAAAATTCCTTTAGGGTAGGCACATGAAAGCATGGGCAATGCCAGGATTCCAACTCAGGCCTGCGATTATTCCAAACCAGATGCTATTTCAACTCCATTCTTTCACCGTAAGTGCTAAATAAATATTTGAATTATCATAAACTGGTGTCTCAAGTGACAAGCGCAATAGAGATGAGTTCACAACAGGCAGGGGGAAAAAAGCCTTTATCTTTCCATTCTTTGACATCTGCTACATTCTTAAATTCAGATTTGAGCTCCATTCAAAATAGAGGCCACCACTGAAAGTTACACCATACATTAAGAAAAATGTTTGCAACAAGATGTCACAGGCTGGCTACAAGCAAGCTTATGTAGCTGTGCCTACTAAGGTATTTATGGCATAAAATTATACATTTTAGTGATATTCCGTAAGCATGTTACAAGTAAATAATGCTGTGTACTGTAAAAAAAAAAAAGTAAAACAGACATTTTACGTAAGGTGAAGTGGAAAATATGTACTTAGTGTTCTGCAACTACATTATAGGCAAATAAAATCAGTAACTTAGAGTTAGAAACAAAATAAAGCTACTTCTCTAAAAAGAAACCAAAATTTCCACTAATCAGACCTAATCAAGAATATGAGTTTGTGAAAGTAGAAAAGGAATTTTAAAAATCAGATTTCTAAGTTTTTTAAGGCTTAGTGTGTGTGTGGGGGGGGCAAATTGTTCAAAAGAAGTTACACTAGAGTTTTAAATTCCAAATGCTCTTTTAACATTCTTTAGGCAATTTCTGTCAAAGAATTAATTAGCTTTCTAAATGCATGTGTCCATCAGACAAATAGAAAAAAAGAGTGAGCTAAAGAAAGAAAAACGAAAAAAGAAAAGAATGAAGCAGATCCAGTACTTTTTACTGACCTCTGGGAAAGTGTAGAAGTACAATTTAGTACCAGAACCAGTAGTACAATTTAGTACCAGATCCAGTACTTTTTACTGACCTCTGGGAAAGTGTAGAAGTACAATTTAGTACCAGAACCAGGTTCCAGGTGAATGTTCAAATATTAACAAATCTGAAAGTTTGAAAAAATTTCACGTGGAACTGGTAAAAATCACAAATTATGAACCTAAAATAATCTAATCTATATATAATTTAAGAGATCTTCTGTGAAGACGAAAGAGCACTCTAGGAAACATTTTCTTTTAAATCTTACAAAGGAAGTCACTGTCATATAAAGGAAAAAAATTCTACCTTACCGATGATGGCTTGTGGAAAATCTTTAAGGAAAAACAGTAGTTTACGACCATCAGCACTAATATATAACTCCTTCAGTGTTTGGAAGTAAAATCATTTTTCCAATCCTTATGGGAAAACTCCCTTTATTGTATCTTAATTTTCTGTGCAGCGACAACTTGCTAATGTGGCCTTCTGAAGACTAACAATTCAGCAAAGTAAATTTTACAAAAGTGGCACGGATACAGAAAAATCAGAAGACAGTGCTTCTATTACCAATCAGTATTTATTTCTAACCAGAAGCCTTGCATGTATCTATCACAATTCCATTATACAATGATAGATTAAATATTTCTTAAAACAACCTGTTCATCTTTCAGGGCACCTAAAACAATTGTTTGGAGCTTTATTTTTAAATTAGGAAACGAGCAGTAAGTGTACAAGATTTCGACAGATGGCAACCAAAAGTATCTTATACGAAATCTTTGGAAGGCGGACCTGATACAAGCAGAGGCTAGAATAAAATTGCAACTTCCAGAGAAGGCATGACAGATTTAAATAGGTCATACTGCAGGTCCTTTAAAAATATCTTTTAATCTTTAACACAGTGATGACTTTTTTGCAGTCCCTTTTCCCAATAGGTGAAGAAAAAAACTCGTGACTTAAATTGTCATCAACCTCAGACTGGGGTTACCCACTGCATCTGAGACAAATAATGGATATTTTTAGCGCCTACTTTTTGGAATTACAATTAAATCAATCCCTTACTAAAGTTTAGACAGAAATATGGGACAAACGTGGTAGAGGTCAGTCCGAGGGGAGCTCCAGATGATTCAAACACCCTCTCCAAGACTGCCCACCGTAAAGTGATGTAAAACAAAAGTACCTCGGCTAATACGGCTAATATTCGTTTCTACGAGGAGTTTCAGAATGATAGACTTCAAGTGATTATCAACTTATTGAAAAGGGTTAAAACCGAAACTGTCTTCAAACACTAGCTTCCCGTTTACATGATCCCAACAGCTTATTTTAAAAGTCATTATTACAAATGTTTTTCCTAAAACTTCACTCGTCCCCAAAAGAATGCATTTCCATGACTACTGACTTATTTTTTAAGCGGGGTGGTGGTGGTGAGGGAGAGTGTTAAAAATTCCCTTAAAAAGCACGAGCTCTCAGCAAGCAAGCAGCAAAGGGCAGAAAACAAGCATTTCCCCAGCGGTGTGGGAGCGGGGAAAGGGCAGGAAGAAAATACGGCACGAGAGAAAACCTTGGGGTTCGAACTTTATTGCACAAAGAGAGCGGAGCGAAGAGCAGGTCGGACGTTGCCGCTCCTCTTCTCGCGAAGCGGGCACCGTGGAAAAGGCGGTCACCGGGAAGGCAGCAGCACCTTCACCTCCTCCGCCCTCAACTGTCGCTTTCTTCTTCCTTCTCCACCCCCCGTGGGCACCCGGGCAGTGGCGGCGGACCGGGCTGACAGCAGGGCCCGGCCGGGCCGGAGCGAGCGGGCGGCTGGGCCGGCGGTGGCGAGCGGGGGCCAGCGCCGGTCGGGAGGGCGGCCTCCCCCGGGGCGGCACCGGCTCCGGCTCCGGCTCCGCGCCCGGCAGGGCCCGGCGCGGCGGCGAGAACGCGGGCGCCAGCTCGCTGCGGCCGGCCGCCCGCACACACCCCCGACCGCCGGCTCCCACCCCGCCCGCCGCCCCCCGCCATGAGCGCCGCCGCTGGCTGCAGGGAGAGTCGCTGCCGCCCGGCCGCCGCTGGCTCCAGTCCGCCGCCATTATTCTTTGTTCGCTGCGAGCGGCGGCGATGTTGTGGGGCTCGGGCGGAGGCTCCATCTTTACCGCGGCCCCTCCTGCGAGGGGAAGGCCCCGAGCGCGGGTGTCCGGCGCCTCCCCGTCCCCCCTCCGTCCCCCCGGCTCTCTCCGGCTTCTGCCTCCTCCTCCTGCTCCTCTTACCGGTGGTACAAGCTCCTCCGTCACTGCTTTCGTTCGCGGCCCGGATCTCGCTGGAGTTTTATTCTCTCCCCCACGTAACACACCGCGTCAAACTACACCTCCGCCGCGTCACTCACCAACACTCCGCTTCTCCCAGCCGCCCGGGCCACAGGCAGCAGCAGCCGCCGCCGACTGAGGAGCCGCAGCCAGGGAGCCAGCCAGCGCCGCCCAGTGCCGAGTGCGCAGCGGCCGCGCACGGAAACAGCCGAGCTCGGTCCGGAGCAGCTCGAGCGGCCCCGCCCCCGCGCTGCCAGCGGAACTTGCCGAAGGCCTTCGGGTTCTTTCGGGCGCGGCGGAGAGGTTTCTCGGGGAGGGAAGGTGAAGGTGAACCGTGACTCGCTCGGGGAGAAGCGGTGCAAACCCTACCGAGGCGTTCAGATGCTTAAAATTCGGCGGCGGAAATCTGAAGGAAGCTGGGTTTGTGTGTCGCCAGGTGGGGAATTCCCAGGGAGTCGGTGACTTGATGGAAACCCCCGCGCGGGTCGGCCGGAAAGCGGCGGGCACTAGGGCGGCTGCCGCGGGCCCGGGAACTTTCAAACGCTGCGGGGACGTGGGAGACTCTCCGCCGGGGCTGGGACGCTGCTGCAGTGCGGAAGCTGTGCGGGCAGGGCAATGAGCACGGTGCCCTGGCACACCTTTCCTGAGCCCGGGGCCTAGGGCGTGACGAAACTGGTGGGGAGAGTTTTTCGCGCCTTCCTGCTCGCTGAGTCCGCCAAGAGCTGTCTGCAAGCCGCCCAGGTCTTCCTTCATGAGGACGGAGGCTGCGGGACTCGTGGCATCTCGCAGGGTTCAGCTCAGCAATGCGGATCTCCAAGGCCCCGGGTTACATCGGAGGCCCCAGAGCTATGACCTGTCCTGACCGAGGCTGTTCTTAGGCCCTGGAAATACGCCCACACCCACCTTGCCGCTTTTCTTAAGGCAACACCCTGTATTGCTTTCCTAGCTGTTTTTTTCAGCAGTGGTCTGCAGCCACTGCACTGTTGTCTTCACCCACCCCCACCCTAAACCTGACCGTGTGACTTCCGTGGCCTCGAAGTTGCTGCAATTGTTCTCAAAGGTCACCCAAACCTAACCACTGATTGACTTCATTCTCAGTCCTCTGCTAGGGCAAAAGTCTTAACAGTACTTTCTGTCCATCCTGGTCTCTGCCTCTCAATGAGAGTTGCTGTGGGTTCCATCTCTTCCTACTTACTCAGGGATCTTGCACTAAAGAATATCTAATTTTCCACTTTTCCTTCTCTACCAGCGCTTTCCGACCAACATTTTAAACATGCTAACGTCTCTCATTTCTTTAACAAGATTTCTCTTTTCTCTGAATCCCCCTCTGACAACTTCAACTGTGTCTTACCTCACGAATGTTCTTTCAACCCTCTCCTATCTAGCATCTGTCCCTGTCGCTCACCTGCAGCAGCTCTGAATTGTCACAGACAAGCTTCATATCTGTTCAGATGGTTTTCAGCCTCATTTACAAGATCTCATCCCAGCATTTGACACTGTTGACCATACCCTCTTCCAAATACACTTCCCTGGGCTCAAAGTTTTCCTCTTTCTTCTTTGACAATCATCTTCCTCTTCTTTATCCATCTCCTTTATTGGAATCTTCTGAGTTGAGCTCTGATTCTCTTTTTGAGTTTCACCGTATACATTTTCCTGGATGGTCTCATCCACTTCCAGTAGCTTCAGATATCTTCTGTCACTCTCTAATCCATAACTCAGGCCTTGCTCTTGAACTTTATAGATTCATCTTCCCAATGGCCTTTGCTACACTTTCTTTTGGATGACTGGGACTCCTCCTCCTCTTACTACTACTACTACTACTACTACTACTACTACTACTACTACTCTTCCTCCTCCTCCTCCTCCTTGTTCTCTCTTTCTCACCACACACACACACTGCAGGTTTCACCTTAAGGCATTTGCTAATGCCATTTTCTATTCCTTGATTCTTCTCTTACTCTTTCTACCAAGTTGTAATTTATTAGTTTCTTTTAAAATTCCTTATATTATTTGTTTACTGTCCTTGCAATGTCTCTATATAGGAAAGAACCACATTTGTTTTGTTTGCTGCCTGCTTTTTCTCTCCCCATCTCTATTACAATGTCTAGAATATAGTGATGGGGCTGAGATTTAGCTCAGTTGGTAGGGTGCCGCTCTGCAGTCTCTGAGGTCCCAGGTTCAATTCCCAGCACCGCAAACGAAAATGGGAGCAGGACGTGGCAATCCACTCCCGAGGCAATCCTGAAACAACCAACCATTGAAAACCCTATGAGGGTCCCACTGAGTCAGACAGGACTCAATGGCACCTAACAACAACAACAACAGAATATAGTGACACTTGTTAGATATTTCTTGAATAAACCATGAATATCTGTGTGGTCCCAAGAAAAGTTTCTTAATATTCTTGGGTTTAAATCATGGCTCTGTCAGTGAGTTTGAGCTACTGTAGTAAAGTACCATAGACTCAGTGGCTTACAAACAACAAGTTTATTTCTTACAGGTCTGGAGTTTGGAAATTGGATATCAGGCAGCCAGCTTGGGCAGGTTCTGGTAAGGACCCTCATTCAGGTTACAGGTGGCCATTTTCTCCTTGTAGCCTTGAAATGCCTAAGTAGAACAGGAGCTCTCTGGGGTACCTTTCTTAAGGGCACTACTCCCATTCATAAGGCCTCCACCCTCCTGATCCAGTCACCTCCCAAAGGCCCCTGTTCCTCACATCATCACATTTTTGTTGTTAGGTGCCCTTGAGTAAGTATCTGACTCACAAGGACCCTACCCTATGTACTAAAACACTATTGTTGTGCTTCTTTGCTATTCACAGGGTTTTCAATAGCTGATTGTTTCTTGGGAATGGGTTGCTGGGTCCTTCTCCCAAGCCTACAGCACCTGGTATTCCCAGGCAGTCTCCCTTCCAAGTACTAACCAAGCCCCACCCTGCTTAGCTTCTGACAGGATTGGAGACCATGATGGTATGACTGAAGGCACCATCACATTAGGGGGTTAGGTTTTCAGCATTTAGATTTGGTAGGGGAGGCACATATTCAGTTCATACCCCTGGTTTAGTCACTTAGTATCTAGTGCCTTTGGGTAAATTAGTCTCAGTTTTCCCATCTGCAAGATAAAGATGATAATAGCACCTACCTCATAGTATTATTGTGATGATTAAATGGGATAATAAGTGCAAGGTCTTGAGATTATCTGCCAATAGACCATATTTATTACTCACCAAATATGGTGGGTTTTTATTTAAATTTTTTCATGTTAATTTTTCTCTTTTATTTACATTGACCTTCATTTTAGACATCATTTCATCACTTCTCAGTTACTTTGTTGGGCACTTTCTAATAGCAAGCCTTCTTTCCCTATTCACTTGTACCATAGTATCTGAGCAATGGGACTCATATGAAATCATATATCATTTTTGATATTCTCTACCCACATAACTTTGCTCATTCATTTATTTGGCTATACACTCATTCAGGGTTGAGTTATTTTACTAAGCATTTTGAGTATAATACAGATTTGAAGTCTAGTCTCTTAATTTCATATATTCTGTTCCAGCCTCTATGAACCGTAGACATGAACCAGAAATGTCAAAATTCCAACTTTTGTCCGTGAGACTTAGAAGCCACCTCCATTAGCTCTTCAGTTTCCCAATCAGAAGGTATGGTCAATACTAGGGAGAAGAAAGAGAAAAAAGTGGAAGACAGCACATGGGTATTACTTGACATAGTACAAATTAGAGTGATTTCAAAGAGGTTCAGAAAGGGGAAGAAAGGTCCCAGGAGATGATTATAAAAAGGCTTCAAGGAGAAAGTGGTATTTGAGAAGTTTTCTTCCCCTAACCATGGCTTTCTTATTGTTATTTTTTTCTCTTGCTTCTGCTGTTTAACCTAATATTCATTGTCACAGAGTTTAAGTTCCATAAATTCTGCCTATCCTAGTTCATCACCCCCCATGGCTTTTCTTTCCTACCTAATCCCACAGCGATGATTTCATTTATTCTAAAAGTATCTGTTGAGCACCAACTTTGTGCTACACACATTTCTAGAAAGTGAAGGTATAGCAGTGAACATAACAGGTTGTCTCTGCTCTCAAAAGGACTAAAATCTTCAACTTGTCTACTTTCAGACATTTCTCTTTCTGCATGCACTTTTGTGGGGCTACCCAGTCCTGGGATTGCAAGTACTATGTCTACATCGACAATGCTCAAAATTACATCTTCTTTCCAAATCACTCTTCTGAACTCCTGACTCATTTAAATAACTACTCCCCCACATATCCACTTGGATGTTGTCTTAGCTTGTATTGTTTCAGAAAGCAGAATCTGAAGCAAAAACTTTCTTAGTAGAATCTCAGGGAAATGAAGGTGGGGAAAGCAGTATATGAGGAGGGGTAAAGATTCAGTCAAAGACCTGTTGGGAATGTAGCTCAGTGCAATAACACTTACCTAGCATATACAAGATCCTGGGTTTAATCCCCAACACTACAAAAAAGAAAAAGAAAAAAGGAAGATTCAGCCGAAGGTTGTTGACAATACTCTTCTCTCACCCTAATGTGCACATAATTCCTTATTGTGTGGGTACTAGGGTCCTGTAAGATGTGCAGCCTAAGTATAAGGCAAAGCACTGTCGGTAGCAGTGGGGCAGTGGCCAAAGATCTGGTAAGTAGGCAAGGCCAAGGGGATCTAAGGTGTGATCCATATTTTCTAGACCTCAAGATAGAACTAGTTGTCCCCTCACTTCTACACATGCAGCCTTTGCCATCTTGATGGGTCAGGTAAAAATCTTAACCTGGTTCTTTGAGCCCTCCTTTCTCCTACATCTATGCCATCAGGAAACATTATTGGTACCTTCAAAATATATCCCCACATGACAACCTACCATCTCTGCAAGTGACACAACTTCCAGTCCTAAACTGCTGTTCTTAATCTCCTTTGTTTATTGATCTCAATATTGGAGTATCTTGGGACTCTGTCTTTGGACTTTTGTTCTGCTTCTATGCTTTCTCCCTTTGAGGTCTAATTCAATTCTATGGCTTTAAATACAAATATACTTATAACTCTCAAGTCTTCAATCCAGATTGGTACATTCAAGTACTTCAGTATCTCTACTTGGATGTTCGATTGACCTCTCCATTTTAACATATCCAAAGCTAAATTCCCCTCTTCCCTGCAAAAGTTTTCTCTACCTACAGTCTTCTTTATCTCAGTTAATGATAACTCCATTAATGGCAGCTTCTTCATTTGATTGCTGAGGCCAACTCAGTGCCTTTTTTTTTCTTGGTGTTTTCATACATGATACAAGAATGTAACTATCTTCCAAGATACCTTGTTACTTTTCCTAGGCAAACAAGTAGGCTCCTTGAAACACTCTTCCAACCCCCACCTTTCCATTCTGGCTTTACAAATTCCTGTTCTTTAACTGAACTCTTAAGGGCACATCCTTGCTCTGAGACACCAACTCAACTCCCTTCCTATGCTCCTCTCCACCTCCAACACCTTAGGTTACTTTATGTGCCTGATCTCATTTGCTTCCATCAAATCCCGTCACACTTCATTGTTACTGTTTATTTCCTAGCTAACTTTAACCTCTGTGAGGGAGCAGATGGCACCTTCCTTATTCATTGCTATATCCTTAATGCCTAGTGTGGTGTTTGGTTAGCAAGTGCTCAATGAAAACTTTTTGAATGAATAAGAGTAGTACTTCTGTAGAATATCTGTAATTATTTCTATATGTTAAGGTGAGTTTTCTTGTTCCCAGACTAGTTAATCTTTTTAGAAATTGAAAAGGTGGTTTTTAGTAGTTAGTCCTCTAGCTGTTGGGTTTTCAAATTATGGTCTCATTGCCAGTGTCACAAACCAGTTTATAATTAGGTTTCTCTCTGCATCAAATTCAGCTGACATTGATAAATGTCTATGTGACAAATGTCTCACTAGGATATTTTACATATTTGTGCTAATTTAAATTGAGATAACTTTCTCTGGATTTCAGTTTCCTCAACTATAAAACCAAGATACCTGAAGGACTTACACAGATCAGATTTTAAGTTTGAGAAACGGGGTCTGAATTTAGAACTTCCGCTTCTAAATTTAGTTTTCTTTTTTCATATACTATGTTGCCTTCCTCTTTCCAGCTCTGATCCTTATCTTCTCGTCTATGGGTAGCACCCATATCACTAAGTGATACACATTTCATAATCTTCATATGAAAACTTCCTTTAAAATACTGTCCTCTACCTTTATTTGTTTTTCCAGCTTTATTCATTTTCTTCTTATTTTTACTCTATCAGCTTCTTTCTCAAACAGTTACAGGGTTTTTGAAAACATCTTAGGGGCCTTTCATAATCTCATGGATGGCTTGAGGGCTTTAGTGAGATTTGGTTATTTCTATTGTCATATCTATGCTCTTATTATAGCTATATCAGAAATAGATGTGAGAAGAGTCCCAGAGATTGGAACCAGGAAATATATAATTTGGGCTCCTGATCAAACAAAGTGATTGAACATATGCTTTTTGCTCTACTCTTTCCTGACATTCCACAGTCAAGAAATAAGAAAAGTATAAACCTTATGTTAGACCAAACAATAGCCTCCCCAAAGCTGTTCATGTCCAAATTCTTGAAACCTCTGAATATGTTACCTTATTTGGCAAAAAGGAATTTGTATATACAATTAAGTTAAGGAGTTTGAAATGGGGAGATTATCCTTGATTATTTGGATGGGCCCAATGTAATCACAAAGGTGCTTGTAAGGAAAGATGGAGGTAAGAGAGAGAGGAGAAATCAAAATTTACTCCACTGCTGGCTTTGTAGATGGAGAATGAGGGGATGAGCCAAGGAAATCAGACAGCCTCTAGAAACTAGAAAAAGCAAAGAAACATATTCTCTTCTAGAGTTCCCCAAAGGAACAAGCCCTGCCAACACCTCAGTTATAGCCCACTGAGATGGATTTTAGACTTCAGCCCCCCCAAAGGTATAAAATAATTAATTTGTGTTGTTTAGGCCATTAAGTTTAGGGTAATTTGTTATAGTGGCTTAGAAACTAATGCAATATCCCACACTCACACCCACAAAGAGAAAAAGAACAGGAAAGGAGATAATAGCAGTTGAGAGAATTCATCACATTTGGAAGATGGGAAGTGGATAGGGGAAAGGTAACCAACCAACTTGGCAGAGTAGAGGAAACTGATACCTAAGTGTTTGCAGAAGGAATTGGAGGCTACTGCTTCTTCATCCCATCTTCAGAGCTCAGGAAAAGAGTACCAAGGGAAGGCTCCAGAACATTTAATATATACTTTAATATTATAAATCCAGCTAACCAATGGTGACTAAAAAGAAGATATACTCTCTCTCCTGCCTTGAGAAATACAGAAGGAGGAGCTCACTTAGGGGGTCCTCCAATGGAGACATCTGCTTACTGTTCAGTTATCCTCAGTGAAGCCTTCCAGTTGCCAAATCATGTTTGCATATACAGAGCTTCCCCCTATTATTTTAGTGCCTTTTTTTCTTTTCTTCTTCAGTAATGTGGGGGTTGAGCCCAGTGTTCTACCATGGAGCTATAACTCCAGGCCCATTTTTATTTTTTATTTTGAGATAGGGTCTCACTAAGTTGTACGGGCTGCCTCTAGCCTCAAATCCATGGTCTTCCTGCCTCAGCCTCCTGAGTCGGTGGGATTATGGGCATGTGCTGCAGTGCCTGGCCTAGTGCCTTATTCTTAAATCTAACTGAACAATGGAGGGTTAGCATAAATTTAAGAAAATGGTTCAGCATGAAGGAAAGAAATAAAAAAGCGAACTGTCCAACCAACTAACTAATCAACCAAAAGTTTTGGTGTGTGTGAATGTTTTTGAGATGAGATTTGAACAAGCAGTAGAGAGTTTTGAGTTAGTGATGTATGTTTAGAAAACCCCAGTAAATGAAAAGAATAATACGATTGTTAATTCTAGGGAAAACAAAAAGATGAGTGGAAAAGGAAACACAGTTTACTATATGGCTCAAATCTGACTAAAATGCAAGATTGTAATAATGTAAACACTGATTATTTGTCTAACTAAAATAATGATTCACAGTGTAAGGTGCATGTATATGGTGGTAATACAGAGATGGAAGAGAATAGCCCCTGATTTCCATAATGAAAAGTCAATTAAGTAATGCCTAGGACAGAAATATTAAATTGCCACAATAAAGACCTGCCATTTAGAGAGATATAGAGGCCAACTCCAAAAAATCATCTGAAAGAATTCACAGTGGCTAACTCTGGGAAATATTTAAAGAGAAGTTTCAGAGTATGAGCATGTATAGATTTGATATAACTGAATTCTTTTCCCCCCCTCATGTCTGTCAGTTTATTGTAATGTGGGGGCTTATGTGTTGCTGTGATGCTGAAAGCTATGTCACTGATATTTCAGATATCAGCAGGATCACCCACGGGGGACAAGTTTCAGCTGAACTTCCAGACTAAGACAGACTAGGGAGAAGAACCCAGCCAGCAGCCCACTCCCAAAACAATAAAGTT